>DWTO01003485.1:0-12533 GCA_018244755.1 Jemadia pseudognetus | reverse complement strand
TGTCCACTGCTGGGCATGGGCCTCTCCAATAGCACCCCACAGAGCTTGATTTTCAGCTTCTAGTATTATTTCATGCTATGAAAATTGATTGGCCATTCAAAATAAATTCTAATTCTGGGTATTACAAATAAAATTATATTATGTGTAAAAATAATATTATTGCCTGTATATTTTTTTGTTCATGATATTAAAATCTAAATATAATAGGAGAACCATAAACAAAATTGCTATGATTCTCTTTACTGATTTAATATTGTTACATCCACAGTGAAAAGACAATTACTTAGATTCCAAAGCCCTATCACTGGGTTATTTCCGGTGCTCTCCTCTGATCTCCACATTGGCAGTGTAAGAGATAGTATCTACTGTGCAGCAGCAGTCTGGGGCCTGTATCAGGCTTACAGGTAAAGTCACTAGCAGAGCTTAGGCTAGTGAGTTTTGAGATTGTTGAGTTCTCCAACATAATTCATAAATTCTGTGAAAAACAAATGTTTTCTTTTCTCTATTGATGAAATTCTATAACCAGGCTGTATTATTAATTTGATATTTTGGACATGTATTTAATATGTATGATAATTTTTTTACTTAAAAACCTCTGAAGGTGGTGTGTGTGTATTATGAGTGTGGTGAATGTAGAATTGATGCATCAGGTCTTAAAGATGGACAGATATTGAGAACCTTATGTAGACTTGACATATTGAAATAATAACAATGCTATTAGTAAACTGATGGCTGAACATATGGTATGATTGTTGGTTACTGAAGATAGTTCTTAGATACTTGATTATCATTACTAGACATCTCTAATATAACATAATGTAATTTCAGACGCATTGATGATGACAGGGGCAAATCTCATGAACTGGGGCAAAGCACAGTAAAATGCATGCGTGGAATCTTAGAGTGCTGGGTGAAGCAGTCTGCGAGAGTGGAAGTGTTCAAAACACGACAGAGTCCAGCACATGCTCTGCATGTGAAGTTCCATCTGACCACAGGAGAGCCAGTTCTGACCGATGACCAATACCATCACTTGCAAATTGATGTTGTTTCACTTTACTTATTGTTTCTTGTTCAAATGATCACAGCTGGACTCCAGATTATATATACACAGGTGGTTTATTAAATTAATTAGATTTCATTATCAAATTGAATATTACTAATGTGTTCAGCCTGTCTCAGTAAAATGCTGGACATAGAAGTCCCATAAACTACCAGTTTATGGGAGGCCTGACTTACCTTACTGACCATACTTCTCACGCTATACATAAGTGTTATACTATGCTTCTACTTATAGGTGGTCAGGGCATTTTACTGTACTAGAATATATATTGTGCTGTACAACGATCAGCTGATACCCTATTACATTATTTTTTTGCTTAACTCTCAATGTATGTGTTTTTATTGCAGGATGAAGTAGCCTTTGTCCAAAATTTAGTATATTATGTGGAACGCGCTTACCGTACTCCTGACTATGGAATGTGGGAGCGAGGTACAAAATACAATGATGGCAAGCCAGAGATTCATGCCTCTTCTATAGGTATTATCCATTGTTTCTAGACTCCGTAATTACCTTTAATTACACAAGGTCATAACAGTACAAATACAGTTTTCGCTTGAATGAAAAAATTTACTCATCGTTATCAATGTTAATATTTCAGGCATGGCCAAAGCGGCACTTGAAGCAATTAATGGATGCAACCTGTTCGGCGACAAGGGGGCGTCCTGGAGCGTCATATACGTGGACATCGACGCGCACAACCGCAACAGAAGTATATTCGAAACGATGCTGCCGCGCGAGTCCAGTTCAAAGGTACATTTATATTAGCTTCAATTATCACTCTATATCTTTAAAAGAAGACTGACTGATTGGTCGATCAACGCACAGCCAAAACCACTGGTCCTATAGGCATGAAATGTGGCGCAAAGGTTCCTTAGATGACTGAAGTGAGCTTTAAGGTCTTTTTCAGATTAGCGTATTTTGGTTGCGTATAACTTCGTTCTTGTACGCGCATTCCGTATGAGCGCTCTGGGCTCCTCATGAGACGAGGTGGTTGTCTGCAAGAACCCTAAGAAAGGATTTTTCGTAAATTTCACCCCTCACAGGGTAAAACAGAATTACAAAATTTCGTCAGTTTTAAAGTTTTACACTAGAAATTTTATATTTACGCCCTTGGTTAGTAAAAAATAAAAATAAAAAACTCATCCTAATTTAATCTTTTTATCGGTATTATGAAAATCAAGAAATATTGCTAACAAAAGTAAATTCGATTTGCAGGGAGTCGATGCTGCACTTTTGCCCACAATTTCGTTCCCGGCGTTCGCCACACACGAAGAGCTCCTAGTACAGTTGACAAAGACGAACATTCTAACCAGACTGCAAGGTAGATATGGATTCAAAAGGTTCAGCAGAGACGGCTACAAGTGTGCTCTCGAGGATCCGAACAGGAGATACTACAACGAAGGAGAGTTGAAAGAGTTTGAAGGGATTGAATCAGAATGGCCTCTCTTCTATGTGATGATGATCATTGATGGCGTGTTCAGGACGTTGCCCGATCAAGTGGAAGAGTATCAGAGGCTGTTGAAATCCCGAATATACATGGACGAGTTTGGAGGTAACATCTTTATAAAAATTTTAATTTTTTTATATTTGTGACTTTATTCTTGTTTATAAGTTTTTTTTTTATTATTGTAGATCCCGTAATACCATGGTATTATTACGTACCTCGGGAGGGCATTGACAATGAACGCAGTGAACCTTACTCAGTTCGTAGGATACCAGCCAGTAAGTATATATGTATATTTTTTTGATATCAAAATATTAGAGAAGAAAACATATATATGAGATCAAGGATTTTAAAAAATCGTGAAATGTTTATTGTTATCACTGTCGGACAAGGGTATCTATCCTGTTTTAACGTGAAGGTTCAAATCCATACTTTGAAATACTGGTTTGCAATACTACTGGTTAAGTACAGATTCGTAGGCTCTTAATCTTGAAACACACATTTTTTGTAAAGAAGTGTGCACCAGCATTTGTGCCCGGAACCTCCGGTATTGGATATCTGAATTCCATAATACTGAGCTATCAGTGCTTAAAAAAAAACAAATCCATAAATTGTGCAAATGTAATATTGTAAATAATTAAAACATTACCGAGGTGTGATTATTGCTGGTTGGAAGAAAAAGATTGTGATCATTGTTTACAACGAAATACATTTGCTATGTAAAAACCGTGCAAACTATAATTACAGGCCAACCCGGTGATAATAATGAAAATAAAGGTAAATTTTGTGGCCACATTGAGAATGATCTGTCTTGCTCTTGTCTAATTTCCTGGTGTTGGACGCATTAACATGTTTGCTCTAGTTTTAGCAATAATATTTATGTATCAAAGTTTTTTTTTATGTAATATTGTTTTCTGCATTGTTCAAATGTATAACACATATAGCTCTTATAACACAAGCATCAGACTAAAAAAATTAAGTAGGTTAATAGGCTTAATAGTGTTTAGATTTGTGTAATGTGCTTCTAAAAATCTTTGTGATAATTTATTGATTTGTTAGGTGTTTTTGACTGCTTCGTTAGTCATTCATTGCAAGTGTGACTGCCTATCGGCAGGTCCTGGATTCGAATCCCGGGTCAGGTATTATTGGAGTTTTTAAATTTAGATTTTTTAATAGTGTCTCAAAATCTGGAAATGGGCTCGTTCCCCATTCCATCATCATCATCAGCCTATTTCCGTCCACTGCTGGACATAGGCCTCTCCGATAGCACACCACTGAGCTTGATCTTCATCTCTTTGCATTCAACCGCTGCCTGCCACTTTACATTTACATCCCCTATTCCATAGTGGAATGTAAATGTAACTGGTGAAACATGGGAGTGTACTACAGCCCTCCACCTACCTCTTCGGGGATTACAGGCGTCATGTTATACATTTTATTATTAATAATATACATTGCCACACTAGGTTCCTTGCAGTCGTGACTTGCAGTGATTATTACTATCATTAAGCATTTGAAATTTAGATATTTTATAAAATGCATTATGTCCCTTCATTGTCTATATGCATACATCTTAAATTACTACTTCCATTTTATAGATAAGTCATGTAGTTCAGTTAATATTACACATTAACTATTATATCACATTACATATGTCCCTCACGGGGCAGGCAGGCACTAAGTGTTAAATATTTCTATCCTGACAGACCTGTACCGCTTCTTCTACGTTCATCACTTCCTTCATACATATGTTCTAATAATAATAGTTAAAAAGTTCTAACAACTTAAGACATGTTCTAATTTAAGCCTAACTAGTATTTCAGTGCAATGTATGTACATTTCTCAGCCTGCATATCCAAACCTAGCTTTGTTGGCCACCTTTTCCTGTTATCACTTGCTTTTTGCAGCAGGAATTAGTCTGGTGGTGGTGCATATGCAATGGAATCTTGGACAGCTATTAAACAAGGTTACTGTTCCTTTAAACAGTTTGAATCTTACCAACATGTGTTTTGAACGATATGCGGTGAACGAACGAATGAACGATATTCATTCGGTGATGAGGAATTTATGGAATTTTAAATTGGGGTTGTCTCAGTTCACACAGTTATGTTTATTTCAAAAAGAGAAGTGCGCCGCCATGTTGTTGAAGACGTAACAAAAAGATATATGGGCGGTTAAGATTGAGAACATTTTGTTTACAACACAATTACAAAATATCAGGCGATTTCTTGTATTTTTAATGAGCTTAGAAATATTGATGACATGAACATCAATATTCAATATGAAATGTCCTGTTGGAAATAGAAAATTAAACGATGTCCTGACGAACGCCCCGCCAGACACGGGCGGGCTGTTCCTGTGGGCGCAGGCGCTGTTCGTGCTGGCGCAGCTGCTGACGGGCGGGCTGCTGCACGTCAACGAGTTGGACCCGGTGCGCCGCTACCTGCCGTCCTACAACCGGCCGCGCCGCGCCGGCCGCTACTCCGCCTTCCAGGTCACCTTCACTCGTCTACATTGCTACAAACCATATTTTTGACATTTTGAGTCTCCTAATGATTGTCATTCACGTCCACATCTGAATGAGTAAATTCTGTTATCATGTGAGGAAAGTTGACATAAATTAAATAAATATAAAATTATAATTAATACACATTGTTATTTGATGTGTCTACTATGAGTTATAGTTATTTTATGTGTATATTAATGTACATTTATTTAATTTCATGCGCATATGACAGGCTAAACCAACATTTGTGAGTATTTGGCATTATAAATAAGTGGCACGAAAATACATTATGAATGTGAATTGTTAAATTTGCATGAGGACAACATATGTCTATTATATGTAAATTTTCTTTCTTTCTCTTTTATAGCTGTTGCATTTTTTAAAATTTATTGGCAAAACTAGTTTAACTTATATCTAAATATAATATGGTGGCTGTATATTGCAAATAATTATTAATATGTTATGCTATGCTAGGCATGTTAGTATGTTTTCAAAATTTTAGCCCTTATGTGCTCCCAACATATTTTATTCTCTTTTAGTTATTATTAATTTGCCTTATGCATTTTTATATGATCTTTTTAGTATGAGTTTTCCAGAGTTTATATTTCTAGAGATTATATTGATGTAACTGTTCAAAATTCAGGGCATAGCCACGGACTTGGTGGTGCAAGTGGTGTTGATAGCAGAGTCCATGCGTCTGCAGGCCATGATGGGCACCTACGGCATCCAGACACAGACACCACACGAAGTTGAGCCAGTTCAAGTGAGTCAATTTGGAAATACATATACCAAGTAGAATAAAAGGAGTATTATTGTTTATTTTATCTTCTATCACAAATCATTTGATATGAATTGATATAAAAAGTTCTTGATTGGATTTCCAGGTAATCTTAAGGCTTAAATATTCTCAGGCTTAAAATAATCATATGAGTTATTGACTCGTCTGTAACATGATTTGTTTAATGCTCTTAAATGACACCGCTTACCTAGTGTGGTGTCAGAATAAATAATAATAGTAAAAGAATTCTGGTTGATTATTCAGTATTCGTGTAGATGGCGCGCTAATATTAAATATTACTTGTAGGAATGTTTCTTTCAAAAATATTACTACTTTCGTGGCTACTTATACAATTTAATTTTTATTCAACAATGTTAGTGAAAATTATTTGGGAAGTATGTTGTATTAATATAAAGCAAAAACGTGTAAAATAAATGTAAAAATTTTGAAAATATCTATTATTTATACTCTATTTAGCAACGTATTACATACTCTACTTAGCAAACTAGTATATATACTCTATTTATTCATTATAAGGTCTTGTTAATTTTACTTTGTAAATGAATTTGATTTTATGCTTGAAGATGTATTTTTGTATGATAACAACAATGTGTATGACGCAGGTGTGCAGTTCGACGCAATTGGTCCACGTATACAGGGAACTGGGGGTGTGCCCCAAATTGAAGCTCACCGGTCGACCCATCCGACCCGTCGGCTCCTTGGGTACTAGTAAGGTAAGTGTCAAGTAGTTCATACGTCAATAATGCACACATATGAGTTCTATGTTTAAAAATAAAAGTTAAAAAAATGTTTTTTTTTTCAGATTTACAGAGTATGCGGTATGACAGTTCTCTGCTACCCGCTGATATTTGAAGTGTCCGAATTCTATCTGTACAGAGACATGGCCCTACTAATCGACGACATAAAGACCGAATTGCAATTTGTCGGCAAGTGAGTATTCATTGTTTAAATAACTGTTATGTAATGGTAAGACTTTATTTTAACAGACCTAATGAAAAATAAAAGTACCTATTACACTGCTCTGCTAACCCTCTCGGGGAATTAATAGCGTGGTGTTAATATAGTTGCTACGGTTGCAGGTACTGGCGGCTGTCGGGGCGGCCCACGGTGTGCCTGCTGGTGCGCGAGGAGCACATGCGCGACCCACATTTCAAGCAAATGCTCGACTTATTCGCGATGCTCAAGAAGGGACATTGCGACGGCGTCAAGGTGCGCCTGGGGAGGCTGCAAAACTTGATATCGAGCTCCTGTATAGGTGAGATTGAGAGCATAGCTCGTATGGCAATTTATAATTAAAATAAATTCGAGAATATTTTTTGGAGTAAAGAGAGTAGTTAAATGCGATAATGATTTAAAACTAAAGATTTTGCTTTTCATATACATAGGGTCATATGTGTGTGTGTTAAATTTGTTGTTTGCTGTTGTTCAGACATTATGAGGCCAAAACAGTGGTGCTGTGTAACGATTAAATAATGTGAATAAATTTTATTTCATTGTTTCTCATTTAGTTCAAAGTTGTAAATCCTATTATTTTTACATCTCATATTAATCACGTTTGCATAAGACAATTGAGAAGCATACGTGTCGCTTCCGCAGAGCATCTCGACTTCATGAGCCAAGGCGAGTTCCCGTCGGAGATGTTCACGCAGTTCCGGCAGCTGGAGCACGAGTACATCGGCTACCAGTCGCTGACGGACGTGCCGCGCACGCTCACGTACCGCGAGCAGCCGCTGGACTGCGCCGCCTACGCGCAGCGCGCCACGCCCGACGTCGTGGCCGCGCTGCGCGCCACCGACAACCTGTACGCGCAGAGCCAGCTGTGGGGCATCCTGCTGCAGCGCGAGGGGCCCATGTACGAGGTAGCCCACTGCGATAATAGGCGGCGCTACGGACATTTGTCTGTGGAATATTCTACATTCTGACGTGGTGACATTAATTTTTGCTAACTGGTCTGTTATCATGTAACTTCTATTTCACTCTGCCTGTCTGATCTGTAAAAAAGCCCACTGGAGAGGCCCACGTCCGGCGGTGGACTGAGCTAGGCCGGCGGCGGTGTGTGACGTGAGTGCGCCGCAGGTGAACGGCGCGACGGCGCTGGAGGCGCTGAAGAGCCTGTACCACAGCGCCGGCGTGCTGCGCCACTGGCGCGCCGTGCGCTACTGCTCCTCGCTGCTCAACCACACCGTGGACTCCATCAGCCCCTTCATCACCACCGTGCTCGTCAACGGCAAGCAGGTGCGCGCGCCGCTCTCCCTCATTCCATAGTCTCATTTACTATATATACTTCGCTGCCTGTACCTGCGGGTAAATACAGATGTGATGTTCTGTTCATATTTTTGTGAATTTGGGGCCTGTATCCGAGGCCCACATCGGACGAAGTTGCTATGAGTCTTATCGGTATAGTGCGCCACTGTACATTGGCACTGGCTTAATAATGTTTAGTATCACATCTGAGGGGATAAGACATAAGAGAGAACCATATAACTTGTTTGTTTTAGCAAGAATAGTTAATGTGAATTGAAAAGAGTTCGCGCTTAAAATATTTAAGATTTTCGTTAAGTTCTATATTAAAATGTTCAGTTGACCGTTGGTGTGATCGGGCACAAGGAGACCGTGTTCGACAAGCCGATGACGCCCGGCGAGATCCAATCGGTCATGTACTCCACCATCCAGCCCTACGACGTCATAGGCGCCGTATTGCAACAGGTAACTTTTTCATTTCCTCGTTCTGACGTCCTTTCCAAGGACTGGGAGGTCCGAAAAAGCCTTATATACAATTCCCAAACCGATTGCCCAATGCAGGGTATCAAGGAGAAATTGCCTTAGAGGAGACATATGTTTAGCAGTGTATTGAAAAACGCTGATATTGCATCAACGATATATAAATGGGTCGTCAGGAAATAGTGCTGTACTGCGGGCGGCTGATCGGCACCAGCCCGGAGATGTTCCGCGGCATCCTGAAGATTCGCGTGGGCTGGGTGCTGGAGGCGCTGCGCACCTACCTGCGCCTGTTCCCCGAGCGCCGCGGCGCCGAGCTGGAGGGCCTGTCGCCCTACCGCCTGCGCACGCTGCTGCAGCAGGTGCTCACCGTGCCCGACTGGGCCGAGGAGCGCGGGTGGGTCTTGCGACGGCTCGGACAAACGGACTGGGTGGCTCGGAAAAAAGGCCATTAAACTTAACATTTTTTTGGTATGTTTTCAGATTGACTCCTCTCCAGCGTCGGCAGCTCGAAGGTTGCCTGTGCCGCGTGCCTAAACACTTCTACATCCAAGTTTGGGACATCCTCCTGCGAACGCCTAAGGGAATCATAATACAAGTAAAGTCTTGAGTTTGGACTTTTTTCTGTTGTAATTTTCTCGTAATTTTTTATAGTTTTATATATGTATACACGTCATTGTAACGTCTAAACTAGTCAACATAAGCATAATGCATGTCTCGGGCGGCGCAGGGGCACACGATCCCGGCGCAGCCCACGCTGGTGAACATGTCGCGCTCGGAGCTGTCGTTCGCGCTGCTGGTGGAGGCGGCGCTGCTGCGCGCGGGCGGCGGCGCGCGGCGCCAGCTGTGCGTGGAGCTGCTGTGCGTGCTGGCCGCCATCCTGCGCCGCAACCCCGAGCTGTTCCTGCAGCACGCGCTCGACCTGGACGGGCTGCTGCGCGACGCGCACCTCACCTACGCCAAGGTACGCGCCGCGCAGTGCCGACAACCGTTTAGCAGCCCGCCCGGTGCCTATCCTGAGTTCCAAATTTTGTTTCGTTCAATAATCACAAGATGGCGTTGCTCGACCACCTGCATTAGTGTTCCGTTTTTTTATATTATGTATGTATATTTTATAATAGGTACATAAACTATATGTTCTTCTTACGCATTGCCCCGCTAGAACCGATGGACATATTGAATTGTTCCTCAACTTGTCCATAACTCTCTTTATTATTATTCCAAATTAAAAAGTACTTTGTATTTTTTCATTAATTGCGGCTAAAGAAGTTTTCACTTCAAAAAACCTTGTAATGGAGCGTGATTAAAAAGTTTCTATCTTAAGAAAAATAATATGATGATGCGATTCGTCATACAGCCTCGAAGTTAAAGATTTGGGATGCGCCGCAGGACACTGGCATCTCGGCGGAGGGCGAGGGCGAGGGCGCGCTGGCGGCGGCGGCGCCCGGCGTGGCGCTGGGCTACCTGGCGCGCGCCGTCGTCAACAGCGTGCTGCAGGCCGCCGCGCCGCAGCTGGCGCCCGCAGACTCCTGCCTGCTCGCCTGAGCTCGCCTCCACACCAAACATTTCCTGATCTCAAATGTTTATCCCCATAATCGATTACCCATATTTTTCGTTAAATATTTTACAGAATTTAAGAAATAATTCCTACTTATTGTAAGTGTCCATGTGCCATGATGTTTCTAGTTCGTTCAAACTATTGGTACACCGTTAGAAAAATAGTAGACCTCCGATCCCATGGCGGCGCACCTGGGGTCGTAAGAAGCGACTAATCTCGGCGCGTGCAGGCCACGGTATAGCGCAACTGAAATAAGCTGCGCTAAAGTTGCTGGCTGCTGTCGGATAGCAGCGTGAATGGCGCAAGAGGTGCTCTGCAATCTCCAACCCTCCTGCCCAGAGTGGCGATTATGGGCAAAAACTCCTCAAAGCGGGCATTAAGCAGTGGACTTGAAACAGGATGATGATGATGATTGGTTTCTCAAATATGTTGATAGCCCAAAAGAATATTGTTATAAAGACTGGACGCACAAAATGTGATTACATTATACTGTTCATAATTCTTATCATTTTTGGAACATTGCACTGTATATTTTATGCAACAACAGATTTTAGTAGTTAAAAAAATGTGTCATGTGGATTTCATTGTGACATATATACTTGTTTAATATGAAAACTATCAACAGAATGCTGAAATATCAATAACTATTAAAAAATTTAACTGTTCCTTGCATATGTAATATTGATAATTATTTTGTAAATATATATAGAACTTCCATATTTACTAAAATAACAAATATTTTTTGTTGTGAATGAATTTGTAATTGAATTGTAGTAAATTTATAATATAAGAAAAATATTACAAATGTTTAACTTTTTTAAATTAAATAAAACAACTGTTATCTTATCTCAAGGTGTTTTATTTAGTAAAAACTGATAATCCTCCACAAGCGGCACGAACCTGTGGCGCCACACCGACAGTGCAATTCACTCAGTCACATTCAATTCACTACTTAAAAATAAATAAAAATTGCAAAAAGTTCTAGAGTCCATTATATACTTTGTTATTTGTTGACTGTTTAAGTATTTTTCGCAGTTCTGAAACAGGAGAATGATTCAGTGGAAAAAGTGCAGTATACACAAAAATATTATAACAAAGGTAGTAAAAAACCTAACAAATCTGTAATCTACGAAGAGGTAGGCAGAGAAGTGTAGTACACACCCATGTCACCAGTTATGTTTACATCCCATCATTGAATAGAGGCTATTGCCATACAATGGGCACTATCTCAGGATAATGAATGAACATTTCATTAATAGAAATATTCATTAATAGAAAAATAAATAAAAAGATTAATTTAAAAAAATGAATTCATGTAGGTTGTGCCAAAAGTAACATGATTTTCTTTTCAGAATTTTTTTAATAGTAGAGCATATTTTGAAAACTCATATTGAATATAGTCCAATTACCCTTATCGTTACTTTTAGTATATTCGTTACACTTTTCACATAAAAGAACTAACAATCCAAATCCATGTACCCCAGATTTCTACTGCTGTAGTTCGATAATAAATGTACAGCCTACAATTTTTTTTTAAAGTAACTGTATAAAGATACGTTTGCAATATGGTAACTACATTTACCTTCTTTCTCATCTTCACTGAAGTCATGCTTAGGGAATTCTATATCAAATGTCACATAGAGATTTCCATGAAGATTATTATTCTCAAAGTTGGGCATGCCTTCACCCTTCTTGCGAACGCGTGCGCCCGCCCACGTGACCTTATCCCGGGTCACTGTGACCTTATGTCCGTCAAGGTGTTCAATTTCCAATGTGAAACCTGTCAGTGCATCCTGTAAGGTATATCCCATAATTTAATAACATCCATTTTGATACTATAAACGTAATAATAAGTATTGTTGACATTTGAATAAACACACATTTATCAGTTAAAACATTTTAAATGAGCCATTATACACTTAATTAATGTCATTAGATTAACAGCCTTACTTCTGCAATTAAGTTCATTTAAACTGACTAATTATGCATATTTCAGATGTCTGAGGAAACAACAGTACAGATTTATATTAAATTTTAGAAATAAAAACATCACTGGCATCTTCATATTCTGGGCTTGCCTCATTCAACTCCAACTGCAGTCAACCACACAACAGAAAAAAATTAACAATACCAACCTGTAATGAAATTGTGACATTGGTGTAAAGGTCATCAGCTTTTCGCGTAAAATGTGGGTGCTTCTCAGTCTTGAACACTATGACCAGGTCACCGGGCTCTCCATCCATGTGTGGTTCTCCCTCACCCCTCAGTTTAGTCTTGTAATTGTCTGGCGCGCCAACTTCCACCTAGCAATATGTATTAATGTTTACGTGATATTAAAATAAATATAAAGTATATAAGTATACACAAGTTTGTATATAAGTATACACAAGTTTGTATATAAGTATACACAAGTTTGTATATAAGTATACACAAGTTTGTATATAAGTA
>DWTO01003484.1:0-12534 GCA_018244755.1 Jemadia pseudognetus | reverse complement strand
ATTTTAAATCCATGTCATACGAGAGGCAGAAATCGTGCAGCTAAGGCCATGATATTCCAGGACTATGAGAATTAATTTGAAGTTCCCTCATTGTTAATTCCTGTTCCCAATCGCTTTCAGATCGCTCAGGACTACAAAATGAGCTGTAATTGTTTACTAAAAACTACTATCACTCGTTTTGAAGTAATTAAATTTATTATCAATTTAAACGTCATTAACAATATTATAATTCTAACAATCTAAACACATCTGGCGCATGGCAAGTCAGAGTGGCCACGGACATGGGGTAGTAAGATTCATATAACAATATGTGTGTTTATCGAACAAGCCAACTGCACGTCATGGCCCATGTCGCGCTAATGCCACGGGGCATGTGTCACTCCGAACTATCCGTTGACCGTGTAATCCGGATCTGTGTAATCCGGGACATCCACCGGACCACTACACTTTTTATTTGGAGTACGGATACGTTTCTTGTTCGCGGAGGAGTAAACTGTTCGCTGGACCTGTCACTGGTGCGTCGTATGTTGGGTTCCGTTGCTTTTTACAGTGGATGCTAAGGTTTACGAACACCTGCACCCAACAAAGATAGTACTAGTAGGATACTTAGTAACTCTCCGTAATACGAGTAAGTCTTATTGTTAATGTTACACTTCATAGATTTTTTATAAATATATTCAGTAATAGGCTTGTGTTTCATTATATCATGATCTGATGGATAGCGCGCGCGCCTGGGACAAGTTTATTCACTCTCGTTTTCGCGTGTTATTTCTTTAACCTGAGATATTGCCTGAGATATTAGTTTTATTTTGATATTACAAGGAGGATAACAAAAATCTGCCATATTTTATTAGTGAAATTACTTACATGGAAATTAACGCAAATCTAAGCTTCGTTCTTATTTCTGTATTTTTATTTATAACAGATTTGTTTCTGTAGAATGCGGATAATAAAAGGAAAGAGAGAAATGGGGGAAGAAAACCAATAAACCAATTTCATAAATGTTGTAGAAATATGAAAATTAAAAAAATAATTTTAGAGAGAATGCAATCATTGAGATGTAGAGAACGATGAAAATATGGGGGCGAAAAGGATTAAGTGGCCCTATTGCTACAGTGCATTTTGAACCAACTTGTGACGACGTTGGACCATCTCCATTTGCACCGTACGTTCGTACCTCGACCAGGTAGGTACCTAAGGACTATCGAGCGTCAGACCGTGAACAATCAGCTTCGATTTATCGGGTCTGATAGGTATTCTATATTCCTATGTCTTACTTTGTAATTTTACATGATCGCTTATCTGAAAAAATCGAAAAATTCACTGCAAGTTTAGTTATTCTACTTATATTTGACTGCTGCTGATATAATAGAACGATAAATGTATAATTTTGTTGTCTAATATTTAGACGCATCTAATAAATCTACGTATATGTAAATTACAAATACCGTGTTCTGCATCGAGAAAATACCTTACTAATTTATAATATTTATTTTCTCCGGCTATTGCTAGATCTGACGAGCATTATACCTGATGTTTTGAGTTTCCTCAACAAGAACTTCCTTTCCATGAACAGTTTCCAATTTGTAAATATTTTGATCTTCCTCCTTCCACTGACCTACCTAACCTGGAAATACAGTTCTAATTTAGTTTAGTAATTTATACAACTAACTGCAGTGAATGTAATAATAGCTCTTACCTTCTGTTTGCATCACACTACGTAATATTCAATCGTTACTGACTAACATAACTGAATTACATTTTATAGAATTGAAATTCTAATATTAGATCTACCAAACAAATTTAAATTTCGAACGCCTAAATTGTTCCTTGGCGAACACTGTGACATCGGCATACCTATGTATATTTATAAAATAAATCACGTCGTCGGTTCTCATTGGACAAATTAAACATTATTCTTTTCAATTCGAATTCCTTCCCCGGGACTCTTATTGGAATTTTTGCGTATCCCTGTACGTGCCAATAAATACTGCTAAACGCTCAAACGAGACCCTGGCATTTAACTCTGTATGTCAATCGACGCGCACACCAGTACTGCGGCACGCACACTAACGTCCACATGCAAATCCAACGGAACACGGAATTCAACGTGTATTCTATTTACTGTTATTTTTATACCATGTTTTAACAGTTTTGATCTTTTGTGGATTTGTATAGCGGTCTTAATTTCTTCATGGCAAATTTATTAATGACAAATCCAATATAAAATTAAATAATATCAGTATTTATTAATCGAGAAAATATCAGGACTAAATTAAATTAGTTTTACTTACTCGTATTTATAGTCTCTACTGCCATTTTGCTGTAATTGGCGGGAGCTCTAGTTAAGGATTTTTGACAGACATTAAACCAATTGGTTCATACTGAAACCAGTACGTAATTGTATGATGGTTTGTAGGTATAGATAATCATGAAATAATTAATTATCACACTAGATACTTAAGGTTACAAAGCCGTTTTATAATATTTTTTATGCTCGCCAATCATGACAATATCGATTTAGAAAACTTAATTTTGTTGGTTAACGTTAAGTTGGAGTAAATCTTTTCGACTTCCAAACTTTCTTTTATTTAACAGTCGTTATTGTTTCAAAGTAAAAAATACAAAGTCTCCAACTTATAGTAAGAATCACTCACAGGTTTTCAGCAATACCCAGTTTTCAAACAATTGTAAGTACGAACAATGATCAACGCGTGACTTAAAAGAATCATTGACAACAGTAGGTATAGGTTTGTTATGTAAATGATGTTCGCGAGATCTACATATTTAATGTCAATAGTATATTCAATAGAATAGTAGTAATAGACTGCCTCGTTGGTCGTGTTGGTTGCAGGTGCGACTGTCGAACGGGAGGTCCCGGGTTCGATCCCCGGGTCGAACACTATAGAATTTTCTAATTTAGATTTTCTAGTAGTGGTTCGGAGTCTGAATATGTGCCCGATGCATGGCGATAGACTCACCACCTATTCCATAATGGGACGTAAACGTAACCGGTGACAAGTGGGAGTGTTCTGCATTCCTCTGCCTACCTCTTCGGGGATTACAGGCGTGAAGTTACGTTTGTAATGTCAATAGTATCGTCTGTTTTCCTTGTTTTGATCACAAGGTCATTAAACAGAATCAATACTATATATTAAGCACAGTCAATAAGGTTTGTCGTCAGTCAATAAGGTCGTTTTTTGTATTGATCTAAAAATTATTAACTACTTACTAAAGTATTATTGATTGATTACTAGCATATTCAATTTTAACTGAGTCATTTAACTTGTTACAAGTCTAGATCTGTATGCGCTTGGTAATCATAAGACATGTATCATATTACTATTTAATAAGTAACACTGTTAACATTTGACACTCGGAGCTCTCTGCTTACCCCGTAAGTGCAGACCTGGCATGAAGATATGTATGTATGTAAGTAACACTGTTGAGTACTTAAATTATCGTATACTAGTATTTTCTTTAAAAATAGATACTAAACGATCAAGACGTGTTCATCCCCCACACGAGCTAGATCCCAGAATTGTCCCTTTAATACAAGCGGAGGCGAATAACGAAATAAAATACAATACAAAGCGTAAAAAGACGTATTGATTTGAAGGAATTTTTATTAGGAGGTGTTACCTCACGGCGGGCGATTCGCCCGCGCTTATTGCCTTCCTGCTGAATGTGCCTCGTAATATCCTTGATAGTGGTACGTAATGTAATGTGTATGTCACAAGTTAAAGGTGTATTTGTCACGCAGTTTCGTTTTATGTCACACAATTCAATTTGCATGTAACGCAAACTGTTTTATTGGGAAGGGATTCCTCCCATACTAGTATTGGGAGAAGCGACTACGAGTATATTATTGTTGTGTTGCCTTTACGCTATCCCAGGTTTCAGTTCTCAGTCAGAGCAAAACATAATAATTTATTTTTATATCATCGTCGTGTTTTATTTATTTTTACATCATTATATAAAAATACTATCATTATATAAAAAAGGACTACCACCAACGGCTGTGGGCGCCGAAGACTTAAATAAATTGTTGGTTCTGAGTAATTATATTGTACGTCGCCACGCGATGTCCCTTACGGGGTACGCACAGCGCACCACTCGCCAGTCACCTCTGTCCTCGCAACTCTGACGTGTTTCTTCTGTATTGATCACTCTTTTTATATTCAATAAATTGTTTGTGATTCGAATAATAAAATTAATGTTTAAGTAATCATTTGATCAATATTGAATTCACATATGAAACTTTATTATAATCTGTAGCATTAGGTACAACACGCCTGCAGTCGCCAAACAGGTAGGCAGAAGAATCTAGTACACTGCCACGTTTCACCAGTTACGTTTACGTCTCCCTATGGAATATCTGGTGAACCTATTGCCACACATCGCGCACATTTCCAAACTCCAAGCCACAACTAGAAAACTAGCTTTCAAGATAGATATGTTTTTTTTAATTCAGTAAATATCCTACAAAACGTACATATGCCTGTATTATCGTAGCAAATAAGTAAAAATATACCTACTGTCTCATCAAATATTTTCCAAGTCACGTCTCATATCTAAGAATCATCTTTTCATTATTCATCTTGTTGTAATTTAAACTTTATAATGGAAATATCTAACCGCTTTGAATGTTCACGTATGTAAATATTAAATTAAAGCAAACCTCCAACTCGAAGTGTACCGTCAACAGAAACGGTAATACAATGTAAAAGAAGTTGGCAACATTGTAAGGGCGTGTTTACACTAAACAAGCGCAAAAGGTACGGATTTGAAGATGTAAATCAAACTGGATGTTTTATTAAACACTCCAGTTGTGCTGGATATTCAAATTAAGTGGCGGTGTCGATGATGCGCCGGCATGGAAATGGAGTTTTCTATCAAACATTCCATCAGAAATCTTTAAAACCTTTATCGCTTATACATATTTTAAATAATTAAAAATAGACTGATTTATCGCTTAAAAGATGTATATATCCACAACTTCTTCCCTCGTTTGTGGATGGCAGGACAATGTTAAAATTATGTTTATTGTACGTGTTCAAACTATGGAAAGTATTAAAATATAAAATTAGTTTTCTATAGGTAATGGGACTTATTACGAAACTTATACGGAAATATCTGGGAAGCTATTACCTTATTCTTAATGTCTTATAATTAAATTTATAATGTTCTTCAGTCTAAAATACTATTGAAATAGTGACGACTACTGATTTTTATTACATCCATTGAGCATATTGGGTTTCCGGCTTGAAATGTATTCGAAAGACATAATGTCTATTTTATGCGAAATTGCTTATTTATTTTTCAGGCGCACGCACACGAAATAGGCGCGAATAACCGCGAAGATTATGTAACAATTAAATATAGTTATTTTATTTGTCGCTCCTAAGCAACAAACACGAAAAAGGTGTACCTGGGTAACAGTGAAGGTTTCACATGACTATTAGAATTTAATAAAAAAATATTCTCCTTTTATTCAAAGTAAGCACTAACCTAAGGGGTTTTATCTAATGAATATCAGACTCAGCGGGATTAAAGTCAAAACGCATTTTAACATAAGGTGAAAGAATGTTACACCTAATATACTCGTACTTAACATTTTAGTTTTCAACAAAGTCTTCTCCATACTTTTGTAACTTTAAAGATTTCCACCTCTGCGTTCTCACTCGCAATATTTACCCGTTACTTTCTGTAAATATTCCCGGAACATCCCGAATATAAGTCGTACAAGAAAATTAAGCTTGTTTAATTATGAACCTCGCGTGCCTTGAGCGTTGCCGCTCCTGGAACTGAATTCATTAATTACGTTTCAGCAAATGTAGGTGATTTATTAATGAGCAATTGAATAATTACAAATTAGGTATGATAATAATGTCACGTTATAAGAAGAAATATTTTTTTTTCTTTTAGTTTACAGCTAGGCCATGCTAGCCAGGCTAGCCACATGTCAGCCCATGGCCTTCATATTATGAAAGGAGACCCGTCTCTAACAGTGCAACGATAAAAGGGACAAATATGATGACGATGATTTTTTCCTGTATTACGTTTATGCGGCGTTCTATTTTATTTTGACATAACTGTTATATGCAGAGGACAGCAGTGGACTGCAGTATGCTAATGATGATGTTATAGGTAGAGGAATTTGGACATGTTTTAACATTTTTTTGAAGCAATCCCTACTTAAATTAAGTACAATTTCAACAACTTTCCAAAAACATAACTTATGACTGTATAGTATAATTTTAACTGGTTTCAATGTATGTACTAACGCGACATGTGACTATACTGCAGGTAACGTAAAACATATCTTTGCTAAACGCTTCAGCTGCTTTTGAAATTTTAATATTTTAAATAATATTAGAAGCCAGGTAGGTACCTAATTACTAAAAGCTCTAAAAAGTCGCATTGTTTAAAATACAAACAGACACTCAAATTTTAATTAACCATTATTTATTACTCTTGGTCATTAATAAAAAGTACCAGGCTAGCAGAACTCAAGCGTAGTAAACTTGGTATCTTGCTTCCTAACTACTGAAAGATGGTAATGAAGCGTACTCACCTTTGTGTATCTGTCCTTGTTTAGCGTATGCAATTTGAATACATCTGTCCCCGTTTCCAACGCTGTCACGGGCACTGCGCCGATCCAGACGGTGACAAGAAATTAATTAGGGGAAGCTGGGGAAAATAATGGTCCGCCGTGATTTTTAAATGAAATTTATTTTCTACACTTCATTTATTTCTCGGCGACATGACACTTGGGAAATTATTAGACTCGGGAGCGGCTTCCGTTTCGTAGGTAAGGTTTCAACTTGTTTACCTCTCGCTTTTTGAACTCGTGATCGTGGTTGTATAGCCTGTTGTTATTTGTTTATTTAATTGAACTTATGATTGAATTTAAAGGCCTCAAAAAATGATAATGTTTCAAAATATAATGTTTTTACGTTTTAAAGTCAAGTTCAATAAACATTACATTTGAATAGTAATTAGATATAGGTACCTACTTAATAACGAATTCACCTTTTATGACAACGGGGGTATAAAAAATCTACAGTTTTAGAAGTAAATTTGCTTTCTTTTGTCTTCTGGGTAATATCTGGGCATTATTCAAATCTGAATCAGTCAGTTGCGGCAATTTATTTTAATAATATTGTTTACTGTACGTACTTCAATAAATCTTTTGATGCATCAAAAGCAAGGCTCTTTTATCTAACAAAGTACTAAAATCGATTTAGAAAGTGATCATTCATCATCTCGTTGGGACACGTTTAAACATGTTTAAAGAACTATGAAATAGCTCGAAAATTCCGTCCGTTGACCGTCAAAGCGTTGACAGGCAACAATTTTTCTATCGAGAAAAACAATTTTATTTTACTGTTAATAGCACCTTATCATTAATAAAATAAGGTTTAGTTTCGTTTGAGTGTTGAACAGTACTATCTTTGCAGTTTTAAATAATATTCTGATGGCGCGAAGCCGAAAGAGTTTGATGTTTGTTGTCATAAGTGCAATTAATTTTGGTTGTAGAAAATATTTCTTTATGTTGCTTGTTTGAACTTTTAGTCTGTTGTTTGGATTGTTTCTGAAGCGACTTACACCTGTTTCGTATTTATATTGTGTATTTAATAACTACATACTTATGTCATAATATAGTATATATCACAAAAATTGGCTTTAATATTTTTAGCATTATGACGTAGCGAGCATGTGCGACATGAACATTAAATGGTACCGCTTAGTGTCACACATATAGTGCTATCATGTACAGAGAATTTCAGGAGAATAGTTAGTGACACAGGTACCACAGCTGCACAATCAAGTGTCACTTTCGTGTCTCCGCGTAAGTAGGTACTCCAGCTATTGTGCCTGTTTAATGACAATACGGTAACCATTGTCGATCGTGTCGTTACATTTTCATTTTTAATAAGCTTTTATAACAAACAGATATCAAACGTCGGTAATATACGTAATTACAATAATTATCATAGTCACGATAACGAAATGCTTGTAAACGATTCCATTGGCCACTGGCGCGGACTTCATTACTATTTACACGCTTGTAGTACAGACAGAAAAAAAGTTAATGCATAGGTTAGGAGTAATTCATCATTAATGTCATCAGCTTGTCTAACTGTAAGTCCATTGCCCGGATATAGGCCTCCCCGTAGGGGTTTGCGCTTATTATCCCTATGCTGTGCATGCGGATTGGGGATCACAGAGCACGGCGATGCTATGCTATAATACTAGTTTTTTTTACAGGTGATGGAACTTAAGTGTCTTAGATGTTTAATAATGTTAACTTATATAATTTTGCCTGTAGGCGGCCTAGGCATATAGCCGAGCATAGGTAGTCCGCACCAAACCGAGAAGGATAGATGAGAAGTGTATATTTTGTCTTCCTGGTGGGGTAACACAATTTGTGATCATAGTCATGTTTTCTTATTAACTAGTGATATAAATTTGCCCTAATTATTCGTTTTAAGATTAAGGACATAAGTGAGTAAAACTGAAGGACAACCGGGAAAAACATGAGTTCAGTAGATAGATACCCATTGTAAAAATCTCGTTTAATTTGGTTGCTAAAAGTATCAAAAACCCAAAAAAGTTTACATAATAAATTTTTGGCTGAAGTGTTCAACAATGAAATCATTATATTAATAAAATTGGCCAGCATCGAATACCGATCATTAAATTACAATAACGCACGAATGTCTAAAAGATAAAAATAAAACTGAAAGTGCTTTCATTATGTGTTAGAATATCCAATTAGATGTTGATTGTCATAGAATGATAACGGATTTGTTTGGTGATAACATTATGACAAGTGGCAAGCATAATAGCCGCGTAACACGAACTGTGGAATGTGACCAACACGGATAAAATAAATCGTCCGTGAAAGTATTATTTCATTTCATTTTCAAATGTCCTGAATGGCACACAACATCAAAAGCTTTCTGCTTTTATATGTGAATTGTCACAGTTACTAGTTTCTGTGATTTAAAGTATGGATTTACCTTTCTGTATTCTAATTAAAAACTCCAATAATAATTCCATATTACATTGCCTTTATTCTTTCGCACCAGTAAATCTTTTCTGTATATTAGTTGTAATTTAGTAGTTTATTTATTCAACTCTAAATACCTACCTAATAACTTTGTTCCAGAATGTTTCCAACGCGTTCTTATCAATCTCGAATCATTAGAGAAGAGCTTACTAAACGACGAAAAATTGTTCCTCAGGAAATATCCGTAAAGAAAATATCGACAAATGTCCTTAGGAAAAAAGCAAAAGATTATCTAATTCTTTTTTTGAAGACTTCATCCATTCATGGCTTAAATCATTTCGTTGCACCTAAAAGACACTTTTTTGAAATGTATGTTCTGTTAACTATTTTGATAGAGTTTTTAGTTAACCAAACCGACAATGTAACTATTTATTACGTCTAGATAGGCGTTACCATAATTATTAATATAAATTTTAATTTTAATACACCTTAAAATCTGTCTTGTAACTACAATTCCAAGAGGTCTTTATATAAACAACCTGCTAACCATGATTTGTTAAGTGTTAAGCGACGTAAGTTCACTACTGGAAATAGGAGTTTTTGAACAAATTGTCTTTTCCGCCGCCTTTCTCAACAAATTATCGCACCATCTCCTAGTATCTTTATTTATATTTGTCTTTTATCCTTACAGCTTTCTCTGGTTAGTAATAGTAATCATGTCATTCGTTGGTGCGGTCAACCTTTCTTTGACTACCTGGATGCGGTACCAGTCCTCACCAACCGTAATCTCCATGGATCGTGACATGTTTGCTTGGAACACCACGTTCCCGTGTATAACCGTTTGCCCTATTACTAAGTATGAACAGGCCAACGTGGACGAATATGTTAAGTAAGTTTAAATGTCTGTTTATTAATTCATCCTATTTTGGAAAAACCTGACCAGATCCATTTTTCAAAAGGCATATTTCTTGAAAATAGCTAAAATGAGAGTAATGTTACAAAAATTGTAAAAAATGCCTTTTATAGCTACTTCTGATGAAAAATTGGGAATGATGTTTTGTTACCTACCGAAGATATTAAGGTCTCACTGCCTAATATGCTCCAGATTAATGTAGAGGCTAATGGAAGCTTGCCAATTGCGGTTACCAATCCAGGGCCCATCGATTTCTTTAGTCCTTCACTTTATAAAACGTTTACGATTTGATACCGGCTCTCAGCAGAGTTTATACCGTATTGTAAATGTGATTTGAATTTAGACGAAAAACTGTGGTACCAATGAATCATTGGATATTACATTATTCCTGTTAAAAAGTTCCTGGTCCATGTCCTGCTGTGGACTAGATATTTCTGTCTAATCAATAAGACAGGAACTCCTGTCTACATAAATATAAATTATTATGATTTTTAGAAGTTCTAACGTGGAGGACAAGGAAAAACTAGAGGCATTTATCAAAGCTCTGACAAATATAACTTACACAAATTTCGACGAAATTCCAAGTTACAAAGGTATTTCTCCTGAGAGCTACGTGGATGTGCTTGTCAATGTATCCAGTAAGCTTAAGCCTGTCCTAACCCTTGGAGCTACTGGCGTAAGTCTTAAGTTTATGCCGACGATCACAGAAATGGGTTTGTGTTATGCCATCAATTCTCAAGTTGCTGTGTATAATTCTCCTGAGTAAGTACTGCACCATAATTATTTGTGTCGTGTTTTGTCAATTTGGTTAGGTTTACGAATATTGATATATTACTACTTTGAAAATTTATATCCCCACTTTTTCAGTTATTCGAGCCAGACTGATCACAGATCAGCTACGACTAATTTGTCTTCTTCTTCGTCTTCTTTTGTCTTTCCATCTGGTGAAGGTCAGCAGTTCACTCCGCATAATTTATACCTAGCATCATCATCATCATCCTTGCGTTTGTCCCGGTTACGTCCTCCTTAATTTATACCGAGCATAATTTAATATATATGCAAACTTTACCCAAAAATTAATAACTTGGTTGATATATTAAAACTGTTTACCATGTAGGTACTGCCTGACATCAGACATATTGAAGGATACGGAGACAGGCGCGTTTGGTGGACTTTATTCTGTTAACTGGCGACTGTATGAAATTTGTGACTTTGTGACTTATAGTGGTATTGTTAGTTCTAAATATACATGTAATACGTAATAAATCATAGGTCATCGCTCTTCACATTAAAGAATTAAGATGTTTTACGATAATTTACAGATACAGAAAATCAAATCGATGGGATGCCATGAAGGCTCACAATGACACATTCACCGTTCATCCGCTTGATGGTGAAGTGTTTGCGACCGTCCTCGACATATTTAGTTCTTACAATGTAAGATTTGATTAAATAGATATGATATTAATCAAATTTATCATTATGAGTTTAATCAAAATTAGTAATATAAATAGAACAGCTTGAGAACTAGGTAAACGTGAAGATTAATAAATTCGTCTTAATACACGAATGTTTCGTCGGGATTGCACAATTTGTGCTAAAAATATACGCGAGTTGACCCGGAATTAATTAATTAATGTATAATTGTAGATATGTACCTACTTACTAAACCTTCAATAGTCGCACAGCTTTAATTAAAATATCTTACGTTTTCAGGTGTATATCCACGATCCGTTAGAGGTGCCAGATATTACTTCAAAATATCAACATTCAGCTGGCAGTTTTTATATGAAGATATATATCACAGCGATGGCTGTGTATACGTCGGCCGAAGCAGCTAGGTACATAAAATTCTTTAAAAACTGTAACATTTGCACAACACCATATGTTCGATTAATGTAAAAATTATATCCGTATCGGGGTAGAGTAAGAATATATATCCTGACCTCATGCCCGAACACTAGTATCTTACAAGAAGTCTGGGTAGGCACCGCTCTGGCCGCCTGCTTCACCGCTCGGGCAGCTAGCAGCAGCGTAGTCGGTTGAAGAAACCTCTGCTCTGCGCTCCCTAACCTACATGCCCAGCGCAGGGATTATTACGAGACTGTAAAATAAAGTATTGAGATACTTTGTACGTATATTTAATTGATTATATGTAGTTATATAATAAAATATTAACAGTATAATTTGCAATAACGCTTACACAGTTTATCATTTTAGATAATATTTAGTAAAGTTACATAATAATCGTCGCATTACATTAATTGTGATGTTGTTATTTGATGTAAAAGTTCGGAAATTTCAGGCTGAGCATTGGCCAGCGCCGCTGCCGCTTCATACACGAGAACAACCTGAAACATAACCCTATCTACACGTACAACATGTGTCGCATGGAGTGTCGGATACGACTTTGTTTGAAGTACTGCCGTTGTATACCACATTTCTATAGGCGCATAGGTTTGTTCAATTCTTGGTTTATTGAATTAATAAATTAATAATAAATAATAAATTAATAATTAATAAATTCTTTTCAAGAAGTGGAGACACTGGCGAGTGCGTGTCCCTTTCGGGGCGCTTGAAAGAATTAAGAGTGAGAAGTTGC
>DWTO01003483.1:0-12534 GCA_018244755.1 Jemadia pseudognetus | reverse complement strand
TCACTGCTCTCTGCCTACCCGTAAACAACCTAGCGTGATATAATAACACTATCATTAACCCTTTTATTGTTCCGCTGTTTACAAAGGTCTCAATATGAAAAGGGTTAAGGTTGCCTTCATACATATGTTTTCACATCACACATCATATCATCGGCCTATCTCAGTCCACTGCTGGATATAGGCCTCATGTTTTCATTAGACCAGTATTATACATAATATATATTGTTATGGGACAGAATAATCATTTGATATCGAAAATTCATTTCGGACCAACCACCGAAGGCTAGACGTAGAGAACAAGACATACCTAAAAATTGATAAGAAGTTCAGTCAAGTTACATAATATGGTCATCTTCGTGGAGTCGATAGCCGATGGTGAGTGATCAGACATCGTGGTGAAAGGACTAGTCGCAATGCCAGAGTGCACCGGACAGTAGGTATATGTTTGTACTTAAAGAGACATAGTTGCCGCTCGGGCAGACTCTTTTCATGCACCTTAGTATCGTAAAAGATGAACTTATTTAAAAGTTAGAAAGTAGTTGCATACTCATACGTAAATCGATCTAAGACGTTTCCGAAAGATAGAGATGTACGTCGAAAATAGTGTTGGTATTAACACTAATGTAATGTCGATGTTGTGGTCATTTTTAAACGAAATGTGATTGTACGATGCGTTGTTGGTGAATGAGGCTTTATAGGAATGAATGGACCGACATGCGGTAAGAACAGATCTAATATATTATGAAGATAATATGTAATTCATTCATATAAGTATATTTAAGAAGATATCTGTTTTTTACGTTATCATTCGTTTAAGGCAAACCAAAGCATTTATTATTATAATACTTCAAAGTGATTTTTTTCGTTTCGAAGGAAAAAAAATATGAAACTGTATTCCGTTTCATTTCCAAAGTACACAACAGTGTTTGATGTTATTATGTGTTTCTTATTGCGAGGAGCATAAGGCTTATTTTTGCATATACATAATTGTGTATATTAACTCGAGCCATACATTATTCAACTCACTTCAATAATGAAAGTTTAATATTAAAAACGTATTTTATCTGTAACAACTTTAAAATTCTCTCCAGCTATTTTTGTTCCATAAATGCTATGAATATTTCGTTTCGTGTTTTCCTTTCTGGTATTTTATTACTAAAATGAGGTGGCAGCGTGTATTATAATATTAAGGGCATGTACACAGTGTTGAGAAATGAATATCATATTGAGGATAAATCCATTTTGTGTCATAAATTTTGAAAACGTTTGTAATCGTATTTCAAAACATTTATATCGCATACTTTAAACTAACAATCGTTATTTTTCTCGGATTCTATATTTTTGCCTATAGATGGTATAAGAATATTCTAATATATTTTGCTCGCTACGTATCAGTTAATATTTAACAAAATATGCTTTTGGTGTTTTCTTTACTTCAATGCAAACCATAAGTGGAACACAATAATAATACTCTATAACAATTTGCTGCATGACTGTACCTTCACAAAATTCATCCCCGCTTGGCCGTACTCAAGGGCTTCCTTTTAATATTTAAACGGTGATCTGTCAGCAGAACAACTGCCATACTAAAAATAGCAGCGAGAGCAATTAAAAACTTCATAACCACTGCGCGGCTGGCTCGGCGCGAAATGGCATTTCCGTCATGACTAGTGAAATGGTTGCTTTGCTATAACGACCAAAATAACGTTTTTTCGTTGACGCAGAACTTAATAAAACACATGTTGTCCTTGTACTTCGTAATCTGGTTCTCAAGGTCTGGTTATTACGAATACTATGAGTATCAAGTAGGGCAGATGCTCACGGGAGAGTCAAAGTTGGGTGAGGCGATGCAGAAGAGAGCGACGCAAGTGGAAAAATAGTTTTGTGAATATAGAGATTTTTGTTCTACGATGCGGTCTGCATACCCCCTCAGGGACGGAGCGTGATGGTATCATAATAGGTGATATATGCCTAACATTTTCTTTTTATTATTTCTTCAAGTTACTTACTTCACTTCTAAAAACATGTTACCAGTAGTACATTTTTAAAATTAATATTAATATTGCTATTTATAAAATAAATTAAAAAGCCACACAAAGAACATAATATTTCCGGTGCTTGTCATGCACATGACACTAACATCCGGCTATTTACTAAGCAAACGCATACAAGCTTCCACAAAAGCAACACCTAATGCGCCTAATAAAAGAGCATTTTGCCTCGTGTTTTAAATAACATTAATATCCAAAGCTCTTACATTACAGCGAGTGTTGGCGCGGTGCATTCCTGAAAACAACGGCCACATTACCGCGCATATGCTGTACCATGAAAAATTCATAACCGCGGCAAAGAGCAATGACATAGAAAATAATTTTCAATATTTACACGCGTGCTCCCTCCTTGAGGCAATTTATTGTAATAATAATGAATTGTAGACACGCAGAATTTTTCCCAAGGCTATTAGAATAACACTCAAATCGTGTTACTGAAATAGTTTTTTGGTATCGAGATACTTGTTTATTTTACAGATAAATGCAATTGAATCAGTACGTAATATTACTTTAACTGCCAGGTATATTCCAATTGTCCAATATAAGTCACATACTACACTACATTTACATACAACTAGAAAAAAGCTAAAGGTCCATACTTTCGAAATCTTATAAATATTATCAAGCGATTCAGTATTCAGATTTGCTTCAAACGTAAAATAATCAGTACCTAGTATTACTTCAATCGCAAGATAAATATGTCAATTGTTCAATATAAATCACACATTACATTAACCTTATCACGCAAGCCGAAAAATATTGCTCATGAAATCTTGCTCATGCGATATAATCAAGCGATTTAGTGTATCGATAATGGTCATATTGTTATATCATGTTCTTTATTGTATGTTTTGGACATTCTGTGCTAAAATTGCTCTCAGGCGAGCGGTTGTTCGATAGTAATAATAAACTCGACCGCCTACCTCGCATATGATATGACGAAAGTTCGGTATACAAATGTGTACTAAGGACAAATAATCGACGTAAGTTACCATGATTGATGTGTTTTTATGTGTTTTTCGTATACGCATGTTTACCTTCAAACTATAGTCACGCTTTCTGGACACCTAGTAAAATTAGATATATTTAGATATATGTTTTGTTATTTAATTGTGTGTATTATGGACGCCCTCCGGCCAGCTGCGATAAGATTTTCTAATAGTGGTTCGGAGTCTATTTTGTCGCTGGTGTATGTTAATAGGTTCACTACCTATTCCATAGTGGGACGGAAAAGTAACTGGCGAAACGTGGGCGTGTACTGCACCTCTCTGCCCATCTCTTCGTGGATTACAGACGTGATGTTACGTATTGTATATAATTTTCTGTAGGACGCATTATGTTTGTTTCAAATATAAATTTAATCCACCTTTTGCGTGTTTACTACCAGAGATTCGTATTCTCGCATGAAATAAGCAGTGTTCCTTGACTAATTTTATTTTTAAGAGCATTGTTCTCTTTATTTTGTGTGTGGATATGAAGATGCGGATATAAAAGAAATATTAGAAAACAGCTGCAAATTTTGTTTCTTAATATCTCCTAAATATGTTCGCATGTTCGCGGTGTTCAAAATAAGGTCTCGGTATTACGATATTCATTTTCTAATTAGGCATTTAAAATACATAAGTGTTTTTTATTTATATGCATATTTTTCACTTCATATCCTCAACTATGTGTTGTGGTTATCGTCGTATTTTATCATGATCACTATTTCGGTTTCGTAAAGTCCACTGCTGGGCGTAGATATCCTCCGCATATCGCCATAACCCATGGTACTCTTTTTACTACACCTGCATTACAAATATGACTTAATATACACTATCCTTATCGATACACCTGTTCCACTGAGTCATTAGCGTCTCGAATGACGTAATTAATGAATCTGTATGTACAGAAGTGAATAAACTAGCAACTTCGTAATTAATAAACAAAATATAATAATCTCGTCTCAAACTGTTTACAATGAGTTTATTCCCAAAATAAAATTAATTACAAACATCTAAAACTTTGTTCAGTTCGGTTCTAAATGTTATTAATAAACAAAATTCCCAGCTAAAGTACGTTTCTACGGGAATATTTTAATTTCCGACCTCTTGGCATCGGGATGGCGTAAATCCTGAAAGTAATTTGGCTTACGAATGAAACTTTCTCCGGCAACCTTACCGATTTGTTTCACCCCGAACCTATAAAATATAGGCGATCACGGTATTAAACATTCATATTCAAAGACTCGAGGGATATTTTATATTAATAAATTTTAATTAGACCCCACGGCTGGACACAAATATCTAATACTAATAAATAAATACGTAACGTTAAACTTAATGTACATGTTACGGTTAAATTTATTTAAAATGTGGGTACTATTTCTTTTTAAATCAGACTAATTAATTCAATTTTAAAGTAATAATCGAAAATGTTCTTCTAAGTGGCAACAAAATATTTATCTCGATGTAATATCACGGGACTGCCTCGTTGGTCGTGTTGGTTGCAAGTGCGACTGCTGATCGGGAGGTCTTGGGTTTAATTCTGGGCAATGGGCACTACTACATTTTTCTAATTAATTTTTTCTAGTAGTGGCTCTAAGTCTGAATCCGGAGCATGGCAATACGTAACTGGTGAAACATGGGAATGTTCTACATTCCTCTGCCTACCTCTTTGGGGATTACAGCCGTGAAATTACGTTTTATTTCCTTATAGTAGCTCGGAGTATTGATTTGCGCCCGATGTATGCCAATAAGCGCAACAATTATTTCATGACGGAACATGTAATGTATCTGGTGAAACGCATGAGTACTGCTTACTGCTCTACTGCTTACCTCTTCGGAGATTACAGGCGTGATGTTAAATTTGTGACGTTCAATTCGTTCGTTTTCAAGTAAACGAATACATTGATCCGTTTATGTTCAAAATATTCAAAATCATATTGACATTTGCGTAATTAACGTTTTGTTGCTCGCTTAACTCGTAACCGGTGTTGGTCGGACGAGTGATTTAAATTAATCGTATGTTAAAAGCGGAATTTATAAGGCTTCTGTATTATCTAAAGAATAGGTAACATAGCGCCGTTAGCAATGCAGAGAAGCGAAGCGCGTATTGTTAAATTTCAGTGTGTACATAAAATATTTTTTATGTACGTACTCGTTACATTAAACGTTAATTGGTGAAACGTGGAAGTGCACTAAACTCCTCGCCTACTACTTCGGGGATTACAGGCGTGATGTTACGTTATATATTTTGAAATATGTACGTGTATATAAGCCGTCTGGTTACTAAAGCTGTAGCTCTGTTTAATTAAAACCTAAGTAAACCACTCGTATGGTCGCATTCAATTTCGAATAAGCATCTTGTTATATAGAGCTCATATTAATCGACACTCCAGAATATTAGCGACGTCGCGAATCAGAGGAGACTTTGTGCAGCACAGGAGTGATATTGTTGACTGAGGATAATGACGAATGACGAACATAAAAACTTTAACATAATAACTTACTTTTAAGAGCTTTTTATGTATACCTACATATATCGGACACTATCGTATTTACTATAAAGCAAATTGAAAAGATGACTTGAAAGAGTTATTACCTGAATTAATCGTGACAGCACGCCTATGATTACCAAAGAGGTAGGCAGAGGAGTGCAGTATTCGTACACTCACACCGATTGGGTCCCATCACGGAATTCAGATTTCGAGCCATTACGAGTAATTTCATCTGGAAATTTCATATAGAAAATCCGTATCCGATTCTGGAATCGAACCCAGGACATGTCGATCGACAATCGCGTTTGCATTCAGTCGTTCAACGAACGTGTAAAATATATTTCCTATTTTGTTCACTTACATTTCCATTTCTTATTTTGTTACCGGTTGAGTAACACTGAATACTAATCGTGTGTTTTTAATTTCACCGACAGAAAACTGCGATGTAATCCGCGGAGCGGTAACCGGTAGGTACTCGGTTTTGTTATCTCGTGATTATGAATTTCTCTCGCATTCGGTTGCTTTGAGATGGTCGCTTTGGCGGAGCGCACGGCGCGCCCGAGTGGCAGCGAGTGGGTTTGTCCCTTATCATTTAAATAATATTCATACTTACTCCACCTTTTTCCCTTTTTAATATTCAACTATAGCTGTTTTGTTCAATAATATTTATAATAGTATTTTGCTACATATCCACACACGACCATGTGATCCCAAAGTAAGCGTCTAGAGAGCTTGTGGTATGGTAACCAGACGATTGATAAATGACATATATACTTGTAAATATACACTTAGATATATATTTTATTTATTTATATTTTACACCCAGACACAGAACAAATACTTGTGCTCATCACTAAAATAATTATTCTGGGTGGGAATCGAACCCACGACCCGCGACGGAACAGTCAAGTTCACTAACCACTCCATCAAGGGACCAGTCAAATCGCTCTGGGTCATAATCGGTTGATTAATATTTATTTTTCATTTTAATCCCCGCTCTCACTCGCGCCGCGCCTCTATGATCGCCGTGTAACTCTTCGAGTTCCGAGCTCAAAGCAGGTCCTTGATTAAATAATTCAAATACCTAGTGTTCTCTGTTATTATCATTGTCTGTTCTTTTTATATGTACTGCTGTTCTTCTAATTAAGAAAATATTCAAGGCGTTTCTCATTTTAGCAGAAGAATGTGTTCTTTGTATTGTACGGTTTTCAGAATATTACGCGAGAAATGAAAGCGCTTTTGCCGAACCGTAGGCGGTTTTCATACTGACGCTCGCGGAAATGTTATGTTAGCACGGCGCCTTTCACAATTTCTTGGTGATGTGCTGTGATGGAGAGGGCTGGTTAATCCGTAATGATTATGATACGTATTAGTCTATTCACTATTATATTATGTCACTTTCTATGTACTTTTTTGTGTTAAAAGTCGCAAAATCGCATAATTTGCAAGGCAGCGGTCGGTCACAGCTGCCGGAGTAAGTCAGTCAGATCCTGCCCTTATCATAACGGCGAGGTCACCACATTCTTCTGTTAGTATCTTGTTTAAAATAGCGAATGTAAATTTTCAGCTGTGCGGCGTTATATTGTATGAAGATATTTTAAAATTAAAGGTAGTTTTTAGAGGTGGCTTTGTGATTTGAGCGGACAATGAGTAATTTATACCACAAAAGTAACATAAACGTATAATAAATATGTACATACGTAGTTTTATGATCATAATCAGAGTCATTAAACTCTTGTCACATGCATTTCTGTATACTAATACATACAATATTATCTGCTACTCATACACACACTACAAAAACACCTGACAAGAATTGAACGAATCTTACATACATTATGTTGAACACTACTTATTTTTTATATAATTTAGTATTATTTTTGTTATTAATTATGCATTATATATACAGATATAACACAAATTAAATGAAAGCCGGGGTATATGCCATTGTTTTCAGCTATGTGTGTACCCGGTACAGTAAATTATGAATATTCATTCTGTTTTTAATTCTTTCCCTCTCTTTATGTATTTGATAAGACATACATACTCCCGCTTTGCTTTTAACGTTAACTTCTTACGTTACTATCTTTCGCTGCAAAAGTATTTTAGTTCCACATTCTAGAATAGATGAAAAATATTTTTTTTTATCATCAGAATGGATTCTACGCCACATGTAATTAGTACAAATACTTCTCTTTCGTTGCTTGGGTTTCTAATTCATGTACAAAATCGATATATGATCAATAAATGTAGCGCCATCTGTTATCTGATCAACAAACTAAAACAACGTCAAATGTAGGTATTCGCGTAAATAAAACGGGTTCTTAGCGAAATAAACAAGACACTATTCAAAAGATCGGTTTACGAATTTCCCCTAAATAACGGAACAGCGTTCACGGCGGTACAGTAAAAACATGATGTAAATGCAAAATTGCCTATTTCGACCGTACCTCTATCTGATGGCGCGTCACACGCGTTCCCGCGTTAGGGCTGTCAACTGTCTTAATTATATTAAACAGCGAAACAGTATTAAATGTTTAATGCTCGTTGGTTTTTGTTGATAATACTACGAACTGAATATATTTCAGTTTTATTTATGATTAGTTGCTGGTCATTGTAGACGGCTAATTAAAAATTAAAAGTCACGTAGACACAAGAATCTAAAAAGCAACAAAGGAATTTGGATTTTAAAAAAGGAACAGTAAGTGATGGTATTTAACTTTCTGATGCGCAGGCAACTAGACTTTGCATCAACGATTACAAGCGTGAATTACGTTTTTTAAAGTAAATGTTATGTCTATCGCTTTTGGTATGTTTAAACAAATAAATAAAATAATAATACATGTAAGTAATTAGTAATAAGAGTCACAATAGCTTGAAACCGGGAAACAAGCTTTCCATTACGTGGCAAAAGATAACTGAAAAAGATTTTATACGAAATCATTGCAAAGTTGATGATGCTTGAATAATAATAAAAATAATAATAAACATTTGGTACGTGTGACAGCCCTGAAAGAGAATAAATCTCTCTGTATCTTTTACCAATAAGAGGAACAAAGAGAGAATGTATCATTTCGCAGACTCGAACAATATAATCTTAATTAATAAATTAACATTGGCGACCGAGCTCAGGGTTCATCTGCTTTGATATTGTAGGATCCCGTTTGTTCTAGATAAAATAAATAGATATAGGAACAGTGGAAGGTTACTTAAAGACGGTGGTGCACTGACGAGTTAAGCCGTTGACTTATCAGAGATAAATATAATTAAAATATAATTACATTATTATTGTATTGTGGCCTATTCCACATTTATACATTACATATACACACATAAGAACATTTGTCACTCTCTTCATACATGCGCGCCGGTATCGAAGACCACTGAAGCCCTAATTTAGGCAAGATTAGGTGACTGTTTGCCCAAAAAATTAAATAACATTATAAACTAGTTACACGGAAACGGATGTTTATGAAGTGTGCATCAAAACTTATTTAATAGTTTTGAAGACAAATGAAGTTTAAAATGAATGATGGAAATGTATGACGATATTTTGAAACCCGTTTAATAATTTTCGAATTTCTTGTATTGCCACCATTGCTTTTATAAGAAATCAGTGCGACGTTGAGGTCGGCTAGTCAATAACTAAACGATTATTATTATAAGTCCGTCGGCTCGCCATTGGATCACATTCTTATCTTTTCATTACTAATTATATGTCTGCATTAATATTTTATTATAATGGTTTCGTTATTATACCCCAATAAATAACGGTTTTATCATTATTAAAGCACCCATATGTGTGATTTATTAGGTTTAGAAGCTTCCAATTCCTCTATAATTTATCCTTTTACTATGGCATAAAAGAAGTTACATCACAAAAGATACAGTAAGTACTGTTTTGATATATCGTGGATTTAATTGTGTTAGCGAATCGAAGTGGTTTAACTACTGAACTGGAAAATGCTACTTTGGCTTTTAACTATGAGACTTAAGCCAGGATGGGTTATTGTTTAAGACTGAGCAAGTGATCCATCTTGTATTAAATTGGTTCTCGTATTATCTGGTATTCGTATTTAAATTGAAGCGAAGATGGCTAAATTACGATACGTCATCATCATCCTATTGCAGTCCACTGCTGGACATAGGCCTTCCCTAAGGGGTTATGCCCTTAATCCCCACGCTGGGTATACAGGTTGGGAATCGCAGAGCACAGCTTTTCGCACCACCTACGCTGCTGGCCCATAAGCGGGCAGGGCATTTAGCTTTGCCCTTTACGATACGCATGCAAATGATTAAGTTAAAGTTAGTCGCAATACCTCGCGTTTTAAATACGAAGTAAGAATAACGTAACATCCCATCTGTATTGCACGAAGAGGCAGGCAGAGGGGTGTCGTACACTCGCATGTTTCAGCAGTTTACGAACAAGTGGTGAGTTTACTGCCATACAGAACAAATATTAGTGCGATGAGCACAAGTATTTTGTTCTGTGTGTGTGTGTATGGAAATAATTCTGTAAAATCATCTAGGTATGTATATTATGTACCTATATAAGTAACATATCAACCGTCATTTGACCACAACACAAGTCTGCATGCTTACTTTGGGATCAAATGGCCGTGTGTGGAGATTGCCTAAGATATTATAATTATAATATGTATGTATAATGATATCTCGAAACAGCTGATACGTAAATATTTTAGTGAATAAACAGTTGTTGAGCATTATGCAAACATTTCTAGGCACATATGTAGATGATTTTACACACACACACACACGCGGAACAAATATTCTCCTTTATCACACAAATGCTTGTCTCGGATGCGAATCTTCAGTTATCGGCTCGGCATTAATTGTACATTTTAATCTGTAACCACGCTTCCGATCAATGTCAAATGTCACCTTATAACAAGGCGTCTGCGCTTTCGTTTGTTACGGTCATTGCCATTGAAAAAAGTTATCCATCACGCCACCGAGTATGTATATCGGACGTTGAAAGATTTCGTGTGTAGAAGGCAGGCTTTGTAAACAGTTCCTACCCCGCGTCAAGCGGCACTATCGTATGTGTGATGTATTCATCCCATTGTGCCCGCCGGACCGATGTTAAGCTGATTGTACATTAGCTGTCCACTGCACGTATATTAACACAGCAAAAGCCACATAGTAACACATATGTGTGGTCAAAGAAACGTTCAAAATCGTGATATTTGTGATTCATCAACATTACCAGCCTATTTATGAAAATTTCCAATATATCAAATGAGAATCAACCATAATGCTCTCTACCTACACTGTAACGGACCTGGCGGTATGATCTGAAAATAGTCATAAGAAGTCAATTATCATATATTGTCACGTCTGTATGTAAACAAGGAAAAACTATGTGGATATATGAATTAAGTACTGTGGAAAAACTTTAGGAATTATTGGAAATTCATTTAATGATTCTTGTCTTAATTAATAATGATTAATATATATAAACGATAAATTCAATTAATCTGGGACCCTGGTAATCTTAGCTTATCTCTGATTGTACAAGTTTATCATTGACAAAATATAACTTGTCCATCTCATACTTATACATACGAATGACCAAAACCATAGGTCGATTCGACGAACAATATTAAAAGACGAATTGGTCGCATGTGCCCTCCACTTAACCAGGATAAGGTGGCCATAAATTCACAGGAATCACCCTTTTTGTCAACTGGACATGTTTAGGTTTAGGGCGCGCATGATTTATACTTTCCACGGCCGACCCCATCGGTACGTTTTTATCCTTTATATTTTATTTCCTTTCCGTAAATCGGAACGCTTTCTCTGTTATGATTTCGATAGAATATGTGAGTTCTGCATTCCGTTTTACGTAAGAAATGTTTTATAACGGTCCTCGAATTGGTTTCTTTGTTTATGTGTTTATTATGTATTGAAGGTTTTCGTTAAACATTAAACTTATTTCTGCAGAACTACAACTGTATGAGGCATGTAAAAAATTAATATATTTGTGTAATACTACTGGAAGCATGTTTTGTCCAAGGTTTGTTGTTAGAAGCGACCGCACTGCAGATATTTCTGCAGTAGTATGTTTAATGTTCCTCCTGTTGAGCATTTCTTACTTAAAATAACGTAGTGATAAAAATATTAGAATCAGTCAGTTCAGAAGAGTTGAAGTCTTGTTAGTGCACATATAGTTACTGACACCTTCCTTGCATGAAATGCAATTCGTCGAAATGCTTCAGTCACTCCGCAAATGAAAAGTGACATATTATAAAACATAACAACAAATAAATAATAAAAAAATAATAAAAAAAGTGACATATAATATAACAAAAGACAATAGCAGACTCAAAACTTAGACAAAATATAGTGTAGTACACTTCTACGTTTCACTAGGTACATTTGAGTCTCACTATGGAATAGGTGGGTGAGTCTATGGCCATACGTTTGGCACATATCCAAATTCCGAGTCACTACTAGAAAATCTGAAATCGAAAACCATCCAATGGTGCTCGACTCGGGGTTTGAACCTGGGGTCATTCGATTCTGCAGTTGAGTTTGCAAGCCGAGCAACGACGCAATCAAATATAATATTGATATGTTAATAAGTCTTACTGATTGCGTTTGAGGGTGAATTTAAATGTGATTGCGGTGGCACGAAGGACAGTTTTAATTAAGATGGTCGATAGAGCGGAACTAACGAGGAAAAGTGGTTAACATTTAAAAGAAACGTAGAATTTATTTGCAATCAGTGTTTCGAATAACTCTTGTCAATTTGTACACAAAAATATTAATAATAAAAGACCAAAACAATATAAAAAACTTTTCGTGTAACATACAATGTTTTTGGACATCGCGCGGTTGGGGTCCATCCATTAAACAATGTACATTTTTACATTTCCTCATCATCATCAGCCGATTGCAGTTCACTGCTGGATATACGCCTCCCGTGAGGGGTTTTGCCCATAATCCCAATGCTGGGCATGCGGGTTGGCGATCGCAAAGCAC
>DWTO01003482.1:0-12538 GCA_018244755.1 Jemadia pseudognetus | reverse complement strand
TGCACCGGGCACAAATCCAGACTCCGAGACACTACTAGAAAATCTAAATTAGAAAAATTCTATAGTACCCGACCCGGGAATCGAACCCAGGACCTCCTGATCATCAGTCGCTCTAACAACCAACACGACCAACGAGGCATATACTTACCCACGCGATTTAAATGAAAAAAACCACGTTATGTAAAGTCCAGTACAATATAATCCTGAAAACTGCGTTCAAATCGGATAACCCGTTTCGGAGACTAGCGTGCACAAACAGATATACAGACAGAAAAAATTAATAAACATTATTTTGGGTTCTCTTGCGTATATAAAGGCCTCCCATTATGATTTTTTTAATATATTTGGCATGTACGGACCAGTTAGTTTTATTATATACGGAACATCACTCCTGTAATCCCCGATGAGGTAGGCAGAGGAATGTAGAACATTCCCACATTTCAACAGTTACGTTTACGTCCCAATATGGAGCAGGTGGTGAGCCTATTGCCACACACCGGGCACATTTCCAGACTCCGGGGCATTAACTAGAAAATCTAAATTAGAAAAATTTGATCTGAATCGAACCAAGGGTCTCCCGATCGGCAGTCGCACTTGCAACCAACACGACCAACGAGGCATTCAACACAATTTTGTAACTTATATTTTGTAATTTCAGAGCCGCTTACACATTGTCTGCAATGGGTAATTTAATTATATGTTTACTAAAACATAATGTGTCAGACTATTTTATGCTTAATCTGATAGAAGAAATGTTATGTTTCTCTTCTTTATATGAACATTCCCAGGTAAGGTTGTGTACATAATTTTATTTTTGTGTTGGCGTTGATTTTGTTACTGTTAACCACATGTTAATATACTTCAGGAATGGGAAGAAGCAGTAACTCAATCAGCGTCATATGTACTCAATAATATAATGAAAAAGTCTGAAAAAGACAAAGAGAAATTAGCTACAATCACAGATCAAGATGTACTATCCCATGTAAACCTTAAAAAATTCATGAAACAACTACGAATTATACTAGAAAAGATGTCTAACGACGCCATTGGAATGGAACAGGGAAGCGCCGAAAGAGTAAAGGAACAAATAACAAGAGTGAAAGAACTCGTTGAAGTTATATAATTACATTACAATCAGTAATAAAAGTATTTAATTTAAGCCGATACATATCAATCACAATTGTGTTACGATAAATGCACTTATATTTATATAAACACCAACTACACATTGCTATTGTAATAGAGAAGTGACATTATAAATTATTATTATTAAAGTACAAAATGTCCAGGAGCGAGCCGCTAGTCTGTGACGTGCAGCAGCGTGTACAGCACGAGGTTGAAGTACAACATGTGCACTATCAGAATGAGAACTTTGTTTCGTCATTTCTTCTTGGCGTCCTTCAGCCCAGCGCCCGCGTTGAACTTGAAGAAGATTATGTCGCCATCCTCCACCACGTAGTTTCGACCTGTTATTACATATATTAGTATTATTATTTTACGGTACAAACTTTGAGCACCACTGTGAAATTTTAATAAAATTCTCTTGCAAACACTACAGTATAATTCTTTTTCATCCTCTCTGTTATACATAACAATATAACATTGTGAATAATTTTGAGAACTGGGAGTACTGATGTGAAAAGAAAAAAAAACCCCTATTTTTTAATTAATGGTTCATGTCATATATCACAACCATTAATATAATTATTGTTATAATTATTATAGTTATACAAAATATAATTTGGTTTTAATTATATAATGGTCACCACCATTAAAAATGTTCTATTTTGAATGAAAAACAATACCTTGCTGCCGATATTTTCCTGCAGCTTTGCAAGCGGCCTCAGTGCCTTCCTCCTTAAAGTCCTTGAAGTGCATGACTTCTGCCATGATAAAGCCCTTCTCAAAGTCTGTGTGGATTCTACCGGCAGCCTGCGGGGCTTTGGTCCCTTTCTGAAACATGTTTAACTTTACATTAAAAAATTAACACACAATTTTGCAAGTATTCAAATGGCAAAATTTACGAAATTATTCAAATATATAACATTTTGGGCCACCACACAATGCCATGGCAATCTGAACGGTACACAATATTATAAACAGTTTTACACACCTGTATAGTCCAAGCTTTAACTTCATCGGGGCCAGCTGTAAAGAAGTATTCAAGCTGAAGAGCTCTGTACCCTTGAACTATGATCTTATCCAATGCACTGTAATTACAAAATTATTATATCATCATCAGTTATTTATCATGCATTCTTAACACATGTATGAACAGCCAAAATACTCTTTTGAAAGGTACAAATGCTGATAATCGATTATTTTACAACTAAATTTATAAATACATGATAACAATATTAACGATTTCAATATATTTAAATAGAAACGAAGAATTTATAACATTACCTGGGAACATTTTCCTTTATGAAGGCTTCCCTCTCAGGAGGCTCCATATCAAGTAGTTTACTTTCGTACACACCAGAGAATGGTATGAGCGGTGCACCAGGGTCATTTTTGTCAATCCACTCCTTAAGCTTTGGTAACCTGACCAAAGAAATAATATTGGTCATAAGCATATTTTCCCATTAATACTTTCTTATTCTTGTTTGCATATATTTACATGAAATCCCATAATTCATATAATCAAATTTACAAAAAATATTCATACCATTTGTTCTTCCGACGAATGTAATCTTTCTCCGAAAGATTCACGAGGTACAGAGCCGGCTTTGATGTGAGGAACAGATACCTATTCAAAACCTCAATCTGAAAGTCATCATTGATTACATTAACAAGAAATTATAATGTTTGAAAGTGATAAAATACAGGATCTAAGTATTTGTCAAGCTACACATAACAGCAACTTATTAACTGCAGTGTCCCCTTCATTAAACAGTTTGTTTCTTTATTTAACAGCTTTTTTCTGATTTCTGTAGTGAACATTTAAATTGTCCAGTTCACTTACATCTGCCGCGCTCCAGTCTCCAAAACGAATATGCTTCTTCTCATCAATCAGAACAGTTTTTATCCTCAACAACGCATCCTGCAAAGAATATATTAAGATAACTTGTAATTTGTATATATAGGTCAGTGTTATAAAAACTAATATTTCTTTACCACGTTACCAAATTATTTTGTTTACAATTACTATTTTATTTCAATTTCCTAGTTTGTTTACAATTGAACTATTTTATTCAAAATTACTATTTTATTGGAATTTCCTAGTTTATCTACAATTACTATTTTATTCACAATTACTACTTCATTCACAATTACTATTTTATTCATAAATCCTATTTTACTAATAAGCAATAAATTTTTACATATTCCGGCTTGAGTTTCTTTTCTCCACCGCGATTAACGTTGCGGTCCAGCTTCTCGATGCTCTGCAAGAGTTGCTCCACGTCCTTCAACCGCAGCTCCTCGCCGATGGTCTCCAGGTCGCGCACCGGGTTCACGTCTCCGTCCACGTGGATCACGTCCTCGTCGTCAAAGGCACCTACAACACACGAGTACAGATGCAGATATCTACATGTAAATGTAGAAACAAGCTGACTCTGCCATATGCAATAATAACAAAAAATATCAATTAATTATAAATGTGGTTGAAAAATTAACTTTTTACAGGCAGATGATAAAAAAATTTGAAAAAGGAAGTAAGAAAGAATTAGGTTTTGATAGAACTGAAGTGATCCTATATTTAGTAAATATCTATTTAACATCCTCAGATATAAATTAAGTACAAAATCTATTTTAAAAGTTAAATAGATTTATTAATTAATAATTAGGAGAAATGGTCAATGTTTTAAGAAAACGCCATAGAAAAAATCTTATTTAACAGTTTACTAACACGTAAAATATACAGTGAACTAAAAAAAGAATACTAACGGCACAAGTTGAATATAGCGTCGCATGCTTTGATGTGTGACAAGAAAGCATTTCCAAGGCCCTGGCCCTCCGCCGCACCGCGCACGAGACCGGCTATGTCGACCACATTCAAGAAAGCTGGTACCTTGCTGTAGATTATAAATAAAAACAAAAATATATACTGACACATTTACAATTTAAATGGACGTAGAATAGTTACGAGCAAAATCACTAGTCAAGATGTTTTAACCATTGATCGCGGTGTGGTGCGGTCTACTCAAATACGTCCACGTACACTGGCCGCCTACGAGCTGCAGCCTAGGCGGTGAGAGAAGCCGTGCTCTCCATGTCCACCGTGGAGATTATGCGCAAAAACCCTTTAAGGGGACATATGCATGTCCAACATTAAACTTAGGCTGATAATGATGATATATTTTAGGTTATCTCAAATTCGGAATTTAACGATCAATAAATAGATATTTCATCGAAAATTATATTAAACCTTACTCACCTAGCAGGTTTATGGAACTGGCAAAGGTATTCGAAACGCTCATCGGGGACTGGTACCCTACGTGCAGAAAAATCCCTTGTTAGATACCTGTAGTATAACATAGATTAGAAGTGCAATTAGGTATTTTTCTTATTACCTTAATATTTTGTTGCCTAGATGCTACTCAATTTTTGTGCAATATAAAGAGACAGTTCTGTACGTAAAAGTTTAATGAAAAAATAAAATTTAACAATTAAAATAAACTAACATTCCGATGAGCACGAACATAATGTTCAAGCAAAATGTAAAAATGTATAACATTCAACGAATTGGCTAATGGCGTAATGACCCTGTATTATAACTGCCATAGTCAACAGAAACTTGGGACAGTATTTCGAGAACAATAATTTTAATAATAACATAAAACAATGTCAATACTACATAATGAATAAATAAATTATTCGTTGAGTTTGTTAAAAGTAGAACAAATAGATACGCTTTTCGACATCGAAACGATGCTAGATTCTTCGAAAATTTCAGGAAGTACCTTTCTCGGAGAACAGCTTATGGGATACATGGCAAATGGGTTGTCCATAGATCTTAAACGCAAACTTAGATCATTCACAAGTTTGCATCGAGCTTCGTATACCCTATAAGCTTTTTCGTACATCGGTAAGACAGATTTTGGAATGAGTGGATTATGAACTTTCAAGTATAAAGCGATTAATAGTAATCCGGATATCTCAATATTAAGTCCGGGATATTTTAATCGCGTAACATTAATATAACAACAAGCTTGAGTCAAAATATTACCAAGAGTTTGTTCTAAGTAACCTAAATTAGGCAAAGATTCTAAAGTTAATTTCGGAAATAGAGCAGCTTCTTTGAAAACATTGATATCGTAATAATTATGTGGTTTGGCCAAAAACTTATTTAAACATTGCAACGAGCAAAACAAATAATGTTTTTCACTATAACCAGCAGCAAACTTTCGATCGCCCCTAATGATTTTTTGAGCGGGTAGATTTTCTGCGTATGTAACGATACATATTCCATCTTCGTATAGTAGGTTTGTGCTCGTAGTTTTCACAACAATTGGAATTTCTGGTAGATTTATATTACCTCTTAAGTAAAAATTCGGATTAGACAGTCCTAAGTCTATATGATCGGGACATAACCAATATAGAAACTTGCCGAACTGGACTACACCTTTTTTATCGATGGGGAAACCATTGTGTCGCAGAATTTTTTCACGGAGACAAATCGGACACAGATTTTTTAATGATGACATTCGTTCTTCGAATATCTTATTGGTAAAACACATAACACCAGCCGGCACTATATTTGTTTTTACGTTACATATATAATAATTAACTTTAGATATTATATCTTCGATATGCACAGTAGCATCCCGCAAGCACTGCCATTTCGACGAGTCTCCACAGATAGTATGAAGATTTTGAATATCGTCGTTTATCCATTCTTTTATTCTAATAGAAGTGTCTTGCCATTTTACATATCGGTACTCTATATATGATTGGGAATATGGAGGCTTTTGTTTGAGCAGTGGATAATATATTTCATTTTGCGAATTTCTCAACACAATACTGATACTACTACTTATATTAAGTACGATGAGCGGATAAAGTCCCATTTTGAGTAATTCTGTAGCTTCCGCTGGCTGGTCAGGAAATCCATCAAAAATAAAGCCATTCGTTACCGCACGATGATCAATAGTAACTGTGTGAACAGCATTCATAATAAGTTCAGCGTCAATACATTCACCCAATTCAAGTTTGGCTTTTATTTTAGTAGCTAGTTCCGACCAGTACATATTTTCTAAAATATGCCTTATTGCCAGTCCTCTTGATATACACATCAATCCATAACGTTGGGCTATTTTAGATGCCAATCCACTTTTTCCTGATTTAGGCTCCCCAATTATGCTAATTCGCAATGGATACTCCGAGTATGAATTAACAGTGTTACTACAAATATATTTAAGAGGATTATTTCGAAATTTCAGTACATTATTCGAGGAACACAGAAAATATATATATGAGCGATGAATAACAGGAAATATTTTATTCATTCGTTTACACATGTTATAAGGATTTATTATAGCATGTGTATTTTCAAATATAAAAACGGGACACATCCGATTAAACTTGCTAATTAAATAAAAGCCCTCTGTTAAAAGGGTTTCTGCGATATCAGAACTAATTATAAATGTTTGTTCAAAAAAAGATTCATTTCGGTTTCTTAAAACAGAAAGCATGGGTAATACTTTTCTAAAGACTTTCATTGCGGGCTTATTTCCATTTACAGATACATTTTTTACTTTCTGCTCACTTAAAATGTCTTTCACTGTTTGTATATTTTCATCATCTATTTCAAAAATACTTTCCAATCTACCGTTAATTTTTTCTAAAACATCTTCTGCCTTTTCCCATTGCGATTGATCTATCGGTGCTGGTTTTTCTCGTATTACTTCGTGATACGTATTAAATAAATTTGCATCAACATTTTCAGATCCCGATGGATAGGCATCAATTATAGTACTTTGAATGGACGCATTAATTTCAGGTGGCATATCAGTTACACTATTATCCGAAATAATATTGGACATAATTTCGTCAATTATCAGTTTTATAACAACTTCCTGCGTTACAGAACTGAACCATACCTTTTGTTCTTTTTCAAATTTCATTTTAACTTCATTTTTAGCATCAATTAATTGCATTTTCCATTTCTTTAACATTTTTGGAGATAATCTTTCAAGCGTTTTCTCCACACTTCCTTGTAAATCAATTATTAAGTCAGGTATACAAAACGATGCAATCATTTCTTCAACGTCACTGGGTAATTTAGGGAAACCGTCTAACACAAATCCAATTCTAGAAAAAGGTTCTGTACGCCATAATATTCGAATAAGTCTTTGAATCAAGGGTGATAATAATGGAACCCCTTTTTCAAAATAATTGTTCATTATACGTCGAGTCTCATTTTCATTACCTAATATATCTAATATTATGTTGTCATTTTCTTCGTCTACCTGAAATTCCATACCAGCTTCATCGTCTAAAGGTGTATCTTTAAAGCTATTTTCATGTTGTCTGCCAATTTTCTTAAAATGACGCGGTATTAAATAATAGTTGATAAATTCGACAAAGTCAATATGCATTAAACCCAATTCCTTGGAAATTTGTTTACAAAGTACAGTTTTACCGCTACCAATATTTCCTATTACACAAATTCTCAAAGGTGGCAAGTTTTTAAATGGTTTATTTTGAGTTAGATATTTGGTGACATCTTTTTGAAATATATCCAGACATTGTTCTGTACTACAATAATACGATTTATTATCAAACTGTGCACAAAATTCTGATTTTCCTTCCCATATTATACCATGGTCATAATAAGCTATAGGACAGTATATATTCGTTTCACCCAAGTAGTACGGGTCATTATAACTTAACATATCTGGAACAAAATTATACTCATCATCTTTTTCTTCCATTTCAATGCTTTCTGAAGGTACGCAAGATAAAAAATAACTTTGTCTTATCTTTAATAAGATTTCATCGATAATTTCAATGTCAGTCTTATTTTCGATTTCGACCAAAATTACAGCTTTTGAGTTTTCTTCTAATTTTAATTTCACAGATTCCCACTCTTCACGAAATTTATCAATTGCTTCAGTAAACGATGTAATTTTTTCTGTATAGTTATTTTCGTTATCTTGTGTTACAAATATTATATCAAAAACATTATTAATCAGTTCATGTATGATAATCTGAATATCTGATTCACCGGTATCTAATGGCGTTTTGAAACCTAGTTTTGTTTTGACAAGAGGGTCTGTCGACAAAATATACCTTTCCGAATATTTTTTGAGCGATTTGTCTATTCCAATATATGTTTTTAATACCTCAATATCTATTTCTTTATTTTCAATTAATACTATGGTATAATCAGGTAATAATTTAAATATATCAAGATAGCCCCAGTACTCGGGATCTGAAGGAAAATCATCGATCACAAATTTTCCGTATGTCTTGTTATGGTCTAAAGATTCTTTGTCATTCGCTAGCAGTAATTGTGTCATTTCATTCATCAACTCCTCTGTCGTGGGTAATATATCGTTTTGAAGATCATTTGCCAATATATAAGCAGATATAGCGTCACTAACGTCTTCATCACCTAGCATAGGTAATTTAGGTCTAAGTGTTTCAGTGGTTAAGTCAACAGGTGCATATTTAATGAGATTTGTATTTAAAATAGTATTTTTGCATAATATTAAATCATCTAATATTGGCAAAAATGACAGTTGGTTCCGCAACATCTCCATTTTTTGCAACTGTGCATCCGGTACAGTTTCTTCTTCTTCCAAAATAATTTCTTCTTCACTCATAAACTTCAAATTCTTTTCAAATAGAGAAGTATACGTTTTTAAAATACTCAAATTATTTGTAAACCATTTGTTTAAATTTGAAGTTCTCTCTATTTCTGCTCTCTGCCACTTCATAAATCTTTCATCTTCAATGGTCGCTATGATTTCTGATAAAATGGATTTAGAAAAGCTATCGTATTTCTTTTGTTTTTCATCATTTAAAAAGGTGTGATAACATGTACATGGTGCATCAAATAACCAAGACAAGCATTCTGAAATCATTGTTTTGCCAGAAGATTTAGTACCCATAACAATCATTCTGCAAGTAGGTTCCAAGTATTCAAGTTTTAAATAAGGCCTTGGATTCTTACAAAATGTTATCATAGCATCTAATGAGGACAAAACGAAGACATGTTTGAATAACGACACAGCATATTTATATTTTCCTTGAACTGATTTCCTCTTTTGTAATTCAATGGGACATCTTGTATTCCATAGAGATGCATATCTATTAAAATTCAAAACTCCACTTTTAATAGTATTAAATTGTTTGATTACATTCCAAAATTCATCAGGATCTTCTGGGGGTTCTTCAAGATATAACGGTTTTGGTATTAGGATTGGTGCTATAGATAATAGCAGTATTTTTCCAATTATAAAATATACCATTTGATAAATTGACGTACGACCGTCAACTTTAAATATGAATTTAGGATCAAAGTCTTTCAGTTTTCGTTCTAAAAATGGCTTGATACAATTTTTGTAATTACACATTTGATTTTTAGAATTGCATAGAAAATTTATTGGTTGTTTGCAGCTATATTTGGGGTTAAACACATGACTATCATAATGTTTGCTGTAATCAATCATAGTATATTTACATGGCCACCTAACTTCAATATCAGTTTTTAATGCAAAAGGATTAATAGTGTTCATATTATTGAGATAATTAAAGAACTTTCGGCTTTTTTTGGTCAGAGCATCAGTATCTGGGCTCATAACATGTATTATTATATCAGGATTAAAAGCAAATAACTTTTGAATTTGCTTCAAGATAAGAGCTTTCTTTGTCGTGAGACAGATATTGTGATAAGTAACAATGTCACAACAAAGGTTTAGCATATATTTTGGCAGCTGCACTGGCAACTCTTCTGTTTCCTCCTCTTCAACCTCCGGCTGTTGTTCTTCTTCCTCTATTTCTTCCTCTGCCACTTTATCAACCTCACTACTTGTGGAAGACTGTGATGATGCCTGTTTTACTTTAGCTTTAGGTTTTTTTCTTTTAAGATTCCAAATCAAATCATAGACCAAACCATCAACAATCCAAATAGATTCTTCAGTAAAAAGATTATTTAAAAAATATTCTTTTCTGGGACTTGAAGTTACAAGGGGCAGACCAGATATTACATAACCTCTATGCTCTATGACTGCTGATTGAATCTTTGTTTGCATAATAGATAATATAAGTCCGAATTTACATACTTTATTATGCCTCATATTAAAATCCAAGCACCTTCCGGTTACACTTTGTTGTTCAATTTCTTCAAGAATAACATTTCTTGATGATAGATGTACACAATTTATCTTTTTGGAAATATTCTCTCCAAGTGTATAGGAACCAAGACCTGGTTTACCTAATATTAAGTAACAAAATGGCTTAGAATTTAAATATCCTTCTTGTGCATCAATATCTGTCCAAAAATTGACATAATCCAAATTTTGAGGCAATGGTGATGAAGTGTTTTGCAAACCAACTACTGCCGCCGCCAATGGAGGGATATGGTCATTACCATCTTCATGTGGTTTCCTATTTAATAAATTGGCATCTCCATGATATGTTACCGACCTTTTGATTTCAATATGTTTGATGTTGTATTTGTCATTTATATTAACATTCTTCTCATATTTCTCATGTGATAACATGATTAAAATGTACTTAAGGAACAATGCTATTCAATAATATACTATGGACAATGTGACACTGTCACTGTTTTTATTTTTCTAAAATTAAATGTCATCACCTATTCTACCTACTTCATTAGGAAAAAATCACTAGAATAAAGTACAACTCCCCTTAAAAACACTAGAATATTATAATGCCAAATTATGCTGATGCTAACCTGTCTTCCCCTTTTTGTCATGAGAAATATTTTGAAATACAAAAAAACATATTTTTTCTTGATGCATCATGACTTTTTCATGTGCATTAAAATATTAATAATTCATGTAGTGGGATTGCTAAGTTATTTCAATTTAAATTGCTTATAAATACAGACCTATATTTTTAATTATATCAAACACAGTGTCACTAAATATGTAAACAAACATGAGCAATGTTTTAAGTTAACATCATTAACACAAATAAATTATATGAAGGTTTAGGATATGTAAATAACTGCAATTATTTATATAACTACAATGATGATAGTGAAAGAGATATTGAGGGTTTTTAAAACAAAACGAGAAGCGCAAAGAGGGCTCTTCTTCAAAGTCACGAACTCCTCAGATATTGCAAATGCCCATAAGTCACAGTGACCACTTACCATCAGGTGGTCTGATTGTTAGGTTAAATAAAAATAAAATATTTTTTTTGTAACTTAGCAATAGGTTCGAATTAAACTGTTTTTCCCCCTGGTCGTAAGCGATCTGATACCGGTGACTTATCATTACAATGTAATGCACTCTAATGATATAACTCCACCTTCACCCTACTGATAAAATGTACAAATAAATACAGTCAATGCTTGAAAAAATTTACAGAGACTACTTACATGAAGTTTCAAGTTAAATAAAAACTTCATCTTTGTGCATAACCATATATACAAATGATAAAAGTGGAGTCATGTTGAGACCTCATAGCTGTTACAAATAACAAGAAACATTGTATTCCCTAATAATATATAGACAGATTATACTCATTGCCTCAATTAATAAGGTCTTAATAGCTAGTGGCTATTTCGACTGCTTAAGACTTGTCATTGATTTAAGCTTAATGTGACCTTAATTTCTTTACATGTTTTTCTGTTATTGTTTAAATTCTATATATCCCTTAAATATATTTGTGTACTCCGAGGTGGGTGTAAAAAGTAGTGACACAGGTACTTACACAGCTGTTCATGACAATGTAAAATGTAATTGTAAAACTGTTTCTGTTTAGAAATAATGAATATGATACTTATTTTCATTAGGATCAATGGTGCAAAATGGAAAATTCTCAGCAGCAGCTTGACTCTTCGTTAACACATTAAAGAAAGTAGATTTGCCTACATTGGGCACTCCTACAATTCCAACTTTTAAATTTGTGCCAACTCTACCAATAAGAGGCTTCCTCTCTGGCTCTTCAACTTTTTTAGGTGGCATTCTGAAACAAACAACACCCTCAACCAATAAATATTTTTATATACCTACTGTGGTTGTGGTACATAGTGGTATTTTCAATGTAGACATACATATATTCTGACAACTGATTACATTAAACAGATGTTATGGTACACAGATGTGTATTATTGAATAATCAATAAAATTTCCACAATTTAGACACAAATGAGAACATAACATCACAGCTGTAAGTCAGAGAAGGGTGGGCAGCAAGTGTAGTTCACTCCAACAATGACTCAACAGTTCTGTTATACATCCCCTCAGGCTTATGTTTATCAGAAGACTGCAATAGGATCCTCTTCCGTATAGGGAGTCAACCTTTTGCCACTAGTGGGAAACGGGCGCGCGCCAGCCTCTGCGCAGTTTATGCGATTATCTATTCGTATTTATATCTAGTTGAACTCAAAATG
>DWTO01003481.1:0-12538 GCA_018244755.1 Jemadia pseudognetus | reverse complement strand
TGTGCTCATCACACAAATATTTATTCTGGGTGGGAATCGAACCCACGACCCCCGGCGCAACAGTCAGGTTCACTAACAATTGCACCAACGGGCCAGTCATGAAACCGTCAAACACGCTAGAATCATTTGATTTCCAATTAGGAGGATGACGCTATGTTCATAGGGAAAAATAAAAACGGGTAATTTTACAATATCCCATATCGTTTTATAAACATGTGATGAGTCATTAATAAATTCTCAGCGCTATGACGTCATCATCATGACTTCACGCTCTATTACGTCATCCTATTAAATTTGACCTCAAAACGGATGACGGCATGTCTTATAAAAGTCATAGAAGAAAAACAAATGTAATTCTAATAAATAATTTTACAGTGTTTTGTACCTGACTTATTTACTACCATATAATTATATTGATTTAATAATCGAGCGCCAAGTTTCAGAAAACTATACATTAAAATAGTATTTCCTCTGTTATTTCTATTACAAAAAACGTACCATTCATGCCTGTAATCCCCGAAGAGGTTGGCAGAAGAATGTAGAACACTCCCATGTTTCAACAGTTACATTTTACATCCCACTTTGGAATAGGTGGTGAGCCTATTCCCATACAACGGGCACATATCCAGGCTCCTAGCCACTACTAAAAGATCTGTTGTTTTTTTAGATTTTCTGTTGTTTCAAGTGGGGTGTATTTTACTAGAAAGTGTCAATAATAAATTTATCATATATACATGTAAAACAACAAGATTGAAATAATTCAGCATTCTGCTTTGTCTTTAACCAATGTAATCAATGACATATTGACAGAAGAAATATACTCGACTTAGTCAGTTAAAAAGCCATGTAAACTGCACACATTATTTACTGTGTTATGGAATTCATTGAATTCAGAGACCAACATTCACTTCTTACAATAACCACAAATATTACTGTGCTTGGTGTTTAATACCTATTAATATATTGACTTTGCAGCCTTTGACTTGTCAATCTGTTTTAAATAGGTACATGAAAATAGTGCAAATTTGTAGACACTTCCAAATATGATGCAAAAATCAAGGATACTGTAAGGTTAATACATAATTATGTATTTTCATTCAACAATTTTCTAGTACTTCATTATTTTATAGCCACAGGCTTGCAAATCATTACATCTCACTTGACGATAAGTTAATAAATAAATATTGTGGTTCACAAATTTAAGCATTATTACATAATTTTACATATTAAAATGACATGTTATCGCACATTTTTGATTTATAATAACATTTACTGTTTACATTAGTTTTGTGCCAACAAAGGGATTGTATAAATAAACACGCAACTGTCATCCATATATTGATATCTTTGCTTTTCGAATTTGAAAATACCGTAAGTTGTCTTGCAGAATACATTCATCAACTGAATTTGTGAGCTAAAATATTCATAAAACATTTGTCTTTTATCAGCTGTCTGAATAAAATATGATGCTTTGTTTTAAGTTCTGATAATGTTTATACATTTAGTAGTGAGTACAAACTGTACTATTTACTGCAAGCAATATTTAATTGCTATTCCAGGATATCCAAATCTGTCATATGGTAGTGATTGGTTTAGAAAAAAATATTTAAAAAAAATTATAAAATATACACTTTTGTAATTTCATAGTTTTCTTGGAAAATAATCATGTATTAAAAACTTGACTGTTTTCGTTGTATCCAGGAGTCACATAGTGACATCAGTCTACATGGTATAAGAATCTAGCTAAATACATATTATATTAAAGAGTAAAGCAAATAAATGTATATATTAGCTTGTACGTGAAGGAAGGACAGCACACTTAATAGAATTAACAATTCAGTGCTGTGAGAGCAGATTATGGTGTCAATCATCTAAGTGAACAACTAGAAATGAAATTTAATTGAAAATGATATATTGGTGAATAGTACAGATCTTTTGCATTTGAAAACAAGACAGAGCCAAGATGTGATGTGACACAAAATAATGATGGAATACTCCGGAAGCTAATGGTTATGAGCCGTACTGTAACACTGTAAGTTACGATGGATTGTAACAGGTTAGTGACACATATTGCACACAGAAACATATAGTGTCAGCCGGCAGTACATTTAACTGACCTGGTGCAAATGATAAAGGAGATGACAGCGGCACTTCGTTCTCGCATCCTGGTTTACATCCCATACGATTGTCTGTAATTATTATCATGGCTTTGAACTCATGGGTACAAACAACATTCTTTCATTTCCAGCTGTCCAACCACCATCTTTGTGCTCTCCCAAAACTTCTATTTATAACTTTTACATATACCTTTATTATGTGCAAATTAATAGCTTACTGGCAAATATTGTAAAAATTTTATCAATAACATGATTCTTCTAAAATTCCATAAATCATAAAGCAAACAACAATCTGTATGACAAAGTACCTAAATAGATGAATAATGTTTTCTATTTCATACATAGTATTTATTGAGAATATTAATTTAATTTGCTGATGTCCAACAGAATAATTGTATAAAACTAATAATATCTTAATTTGATTAAACAACTACATAACATATTGGCATCTTAAACACTTAACTTATAACTAGCACAATCTTTATATAATAAACACAGCCTCACACACAACTACAAATTAAATCATTATAAAAGGTACTACTTGGTGAAGACCTAATATATATTTTTGAGTGCAGTAATCCATTATGATATCATAAAAAATCATTAAAAACTCACCAGCAATCTCTGCTCCACCAAGATCATTAAGTATTTTGCGGTAAGATGGTCGTCTTGTCAGCATTTCTCTATACTTTCTCTTTGGACTTTCATCATCACTACAGCTGTCGTCACTACACGATTGGCCCTGTGCATTCACCACTGAGTTAGGTTCAGGCTTTATCTAAAATAAACAACAGCATATATGCTATATACTGTATTATAATAATATGAATATGAATCATTTTCACATTTATATATTCATGCAATTAATAACATACCTGTAGTGTCTGTAGCGTTGCTTGAGTGGTATGTATAACTGAGCTTGGTTTGCTCACAAGTATGACATTTCCTTTTGGTAACTGTACAGGTTGAATGTTTGAAGCTGTTTGTATAACAGACTGTTGATTTGGTTGTATCACTGACTGAACCTGCAATAAAATCCGCATACAATTTAATACAATGTAAAATAGCTATCTAATAACCATACACACACACTACTGATAATAAGTTTGACAGTTTGCAAACAGTTGACGTCCATTATCCAGTCAAGTATCAATATCGTTATATATCAAAACAAACACCTGTGCGGAGGGTGCTTGCGCGGGGAGCGTAAGCTGCACGATGCTGGTGGCCACCACATGTGCCGCCGCCGTGGTAGACGATCCAGCGCTCGCCAGCGAGTCCGGCACGCCTGCTCCGCCAGCGGTGCCATTCTCCTCCACAATTCCGTCCATTCCCACTAAGGTCACCTAAAATATTCAAGGTCACCATTCTGTGTAATCCTTGAACTTCATATACATTTAAACTTGTTTAAATAATTCCTCGATGATCATCTGTTTTCCTAAGACCCCATTGTTGATAGAAAAAATCTAAAACTGAATCATCGCGTCATACTTAGGAAATTTTCCTATTGCGTCTATTAGCTCATACGCCACATATTAAAGCTCGAGAGATTGCAAAACTTAATCGTAGAGACTTCATCGTATGGAATTCTCATAATGAACTCAAATTTTAAGCGACCGTGACAGACCGCAAGATGTCTTCAGTTCGAGCACTCACCAGTTACGTATTCCTCGTCACCGTATATGCTGCGTCCGGAGTGGGCGAACGGGACGGTACGTAGTAGCCACGTCAACTGCGTGAAGAGTCGTCACTGGCGGAGACCTATGATCTTGTATGCGTCATAACAATATGGCCGAAAATTGTCAGACGCATGCGCTCTCGCCTCTCACTAAATCCTTATCATTTGACAAAAGGAAGTAACAATGTCAAATAAGCATAGACAAATAATAAAAACTGGGACATATTAATGACAAATTCTAATGTGAAACACAGTAATAATTAAACGTTTACATCTTTGAATTATATAGCTTTTTTATTACAAATATTTTAGTTATAATATGAGCTGAAAGTAATAAATAAGCAGGCAGCTGTCGCAAGTGGCTATTACCACCCGTTCACCAAAGACACACCTGCAATTTCGCTCAATTCCATTTATTTAATGTATGGACATACATATATGAAATAGTACATTTAACCTTTATTTTAACTGCTTATCTGTCAGTAATTGTATCCATAGACATGGATCATGTACTTAATAGTTATAAAGTATGAGAATTTAAATAAAAAATAAGTTGACACTGATGGGTTTGTCACTGATTTGGCGAGCGTTTTATTCGACTCCACTTCTACACTACTCAGTCATATAATTGTTTAATAATAAACAGTAAAATCAAAACAAATTAACTATTCTGAGTAGTGGTAACCTTGAAATTTCCCAGTAATAATGAGTTCAAGAAGTTCATTTCAAAATGAATATAGTGAATACAATGCTGAAAATTCTTCAAATATTCTGAATGAATCGAAAGATGGGGTATACATTCAGAAATTATTATTAGTTATTTATTTCATGTTTTAATTGAATTTAGTGAAGATCATTTATTATTATAGCATCACCGAACCTTACGGGGTAGGCAAATAACACCATTGAGTATAAGATACCAAGAACTTGATAAACAGCGATGAATGTAGAAGCACGACTTATTTTACATTCTATGCTATGTAATTTTTATTGAAAATGAAGCTATTAATTTCCTTCTTTTATCAGGTATCCCATGTGTTCCTTAAAAAACTGCAAAGTTTTAAAGATAACAAAATACATATGCAAATTACAAAAATGGAAAAGGATATATTTCATGATGCTACTGTGTATACAGGATCGGCTGGTTGGGCTTTGTTTTATTTAATAAATGCCTTGAATACTAAGGAATCATTTTTTGATATATTACAGGTGTGTGGTGTACATTGCATATTTTTAATTATATACTTACACAGACATATATCTTCACACCAGGTCCTTCATGGGGTAAGCACTGGAGCACTGAGTGCCAAATATCTCTATCCTTACAGACCTGCAGTGCCTCCTTCACATTCATCATTCTCTTCATACAAATATATATGTATATACTTACATTGACAAAGAATTTTCGCAATAATACCATGAATGCTATTAAAATATTAGTATGTAAACTTAATAGATTAAATGCTTCATTGTTTGTGTGGGTTGCAAAAGTGACTGCCAATCAAGAGGTTCTGGGTTATAAACGCAGGTCAAGCACTGTTGGTTTTGTCAAACTTCGATATTCTGGTAGTGGCTTGGAGTCTGGATATATGCCTGGTACATGGCAATAGGCTCACCACCGATTCCATAATGGAATGAAAATGTAAATGCTAAAATGTGGGAGTATACCACACTGTTCTGCATACTTTTTTCGGGGATTGCAGATGTGATATTATGATTTTGTACAATTAATGCTTGTCTGTTAATGCAAATTTTTCACCTGTGCCTTTCTATTTAAGAATGCACTGCAATACATAAATTTAGACAAATTGAAAGGTCGCAGGATCAGCTTTTTATGTGGAGACGCTGGGCCACTAGCTATAGCAACAGTTATATCTTACAAACTTGGTGTTAAATCTGCTAATATATTACCAGACTACAAGACCTTAGCATTCAGGTACATAATATTTTTTATTGTACTTAAGCAGATAAATAAAATCTTGAATAGACTGTTAGTTATTACCACTTGTTCATATTTTCTTTATATATTTTGCTTTAAATTTTTTTTCTTGGCTGTCCTTTTATTTAAATATTTGTACAGTAGCATGTGACATAGGAACAGATAATGTTCCCCATAGAATTCTACACAGCCAACACAAATTCATAACAAAACTATCTTCTACTTTCAGGTGCATTTCTTCTTATTGTATAGATTTACAAATATTCAAATAATTTTTTTATAGAACTCTGTGTTGAAACATCCTTAGGAACACTTAATAGATAAAATTGTTTTATAATTTGCATGTTGTTAAGTTAAAAATTTAAGTAATGGATTGCTCATAAATCAGGAGATAAGGTTGATGCTACACCAATATAAAGATTGATACAGATCACTACTGAAGCACTTATTTTTATAGTTTTATACAAGTTTGTTTGATTGATTTGAAAACATAGTATTAGCCCTTTAGCCCTTGTCACTCTGAAAGCTGACCTGGATCCAGCAGTTGAATGATGAAAGTGCTGATAATAATGAAGTAAATTTAACTGTAATATAGTAATTTGAGGTTTCAACTAGAAATTTCTTTACATTATTTTTATGAAACAAAGAGTGTTGCTTAATGCCTCTCGCTCTCACCACAAAATGTATTTGTTCGTGTTTCACACAACTGAGTATTAAAAAGCTGACATGATCTTTCAATAACTACTGTGCCTAAACTATATCCTCATACATTCATCATTCAAGATTCTTGATGAAAACAAAAGTATCAATTTCTATATTGTTCTTAAAATTTTAGATTTGTATTATGTTTCTTTGTATTATCTCATGTGTACAATATATTATTGTAATATAAAAAGAATAACACAAACAATATGAGCAGAAGATGTATGAGCCACTGAGGTTTTTGAATCTTAAAAATTAGTAGGTGCATAAACTAGATTGGAGTTCATTGAAAAAACTGAAAGAAAAAACTCTTCAGAAAATGTCAGTTATAGAAGTACAACTATATGTATTTATCTTCTGAATGCCTTATTCCAGGTTAATGGAATTAATTTCAATATTAGAAGATTCTCCCGATGAACTGTTATATGGAAAATCTGGATACCTATATTCACTACTTTTTGTGAATAAACATGTAAATGGAAAAGATCTCATTCCTGCAGCCCACATAGAAAAGGTTCAACAACACACGATATTAAAAGAATGTAATAAGAATTTAAATGTATTAATATTTGTTATGAGTCAAATATTTATATTTTTATGTTACTCCAGGTGGTTACTTCTATATTGAGGTCAGGAAAGCAATTTTCAAAGGAAATGAAATCGGACAGCCCACTTCTATGGCAGTGGCATGATAAGATATACCTGGGTGCAGCTCACGGCATGGCTGGAATTCTTTATATGCTATTACAAGTATGTACATATTACACAAAGTGTGATAACATTGAGTTTAATATTTTTTAGAAATAGGAATTTTATTTAACATAATATATTGTCAAGATTATATCATACAAAATGTTATTTATTCAGAATGTGTAGAAACAGTTATACTAAAACCAAGCTTCATTTGTAATAAAATGCAATTTTTAATTTTTCTAGGCTCATAATTACATCAATAGTCATGATATAAGAAGTTTTATAAAACCAGCCATAGACTGGCTGTTGAGTCAGAGATTTTCAAGTGGCAATTTTCCATCTTCACTAAATAGCAGCTCTGGCGACAGACTAGTGCAATGGTGCCATGGGGCACCTGGATTTGTATCTTTATGCATTTTGGCTGGTGACGTAAGTTTTGCATATTCAGTAAATCTGATGTATTTTCTAAGAAATGAGTGCAACACTTGATTGTCACATTGAGAATATTAAGGTGAAGCTAAGTAGCTCAAATGAGGTCTTTATTATCAATGCCAAGAAATGGAAAATAGAATAATTGATAATTATTTGGGAATAATTTCATTAAGGGTGGTGTTTTCAAGGAAAGCTGGATGTTTTGATATTTTACCGTGTGTTGTTATGGCTTTGTAAACCAATATAAACATGTGAAATAAACACTCAGAATGCATGTTGCTTAGGTGTTTGAAGACGAGAAGTATTTGAAAATAGCTTTATCATGTGGAGAAGTAATTTGGCAGAGAGGACTGTGCACCAAGGGCTACAGCATTTGTCATGGAGTGAGCGGAAATGCCTATTCGTTTTTAGAACTTTATCAAGCCACAAAGGTACATGTTGATTTGATTGAAATATTACTTGCAATTGTGTATTCTTTTTTTAAATATTTGCAATAACTAAACACACTTAAAAAACTTAGCCAAATATTAACCTAATTTATTGCTAAGGTTATTTCTTAGTAGTGTGAGGAAGATTTCATCTTTCATTCATTTATACTAACTGTAACATGCAAAACTTTTGAGGGCTATAACCTATTGCTTTGTTGTCAAGTTTACTGAAGAAGTTATACTCGGTTAACAGCACACTTGTGTTTCTCTTTTAATTTTGTAACTTACTCTGTGGTTTTGTTTTATAATCTATATATTTATTTTATAATTCAATATTTTGCGCAGAAACCGATGCATTTATATCGTGCGTCCTGCTTTATGGAGTGGTGTGCGCTAGAACGTCATGGCACCGAGCTTCATCGACCCGACCGTCCAGCCTCATTGTTTGAAGGGGTGCTAGGCCGCATATACCTTGCTGATGAAATCATTCGACCTCTAAAAGCCAAGTTCCCTGCTTATTCTTTGTAAAAAAAATCGAACTTAAAAAATCCTGTTGTTCTATTATACTATACTGTAAAATAAATACTATACTGTAAAATACTAGCATTTTAACATAATTTTTCCTCGTTTTTCATTATATCATAACAAAAGAAACATTGCAGTTTTAATCATTCATGTATTACATAAATAGTATACATAAGCTACACATATAAAAGTGTTACATTCAAAAGTTTACAAGATAACATTTTTGGTTAAATTAACACGCACAGAATAAGTCACAGTAACTGAAATATTTCTTATTACAAGTAAATGAAATGACAGATTTTCTAAAAATGTTAATTTCAAATGATTAACTGTAATAATGTAATTGATACACTTATTTTAATTTTGAAATAGTTTTTATAACCCTACACAATTGTAGGCAGATCAAATACAAATGCTTAATTATGTGCGCGCGCCCTCTAGCGATGCATTCTCACCATGCATCTAGGGGCTCATTAAGTAGGTTACCTGCGACAAACGATTTCGATTATTTCATAAGGCGTATGTGGCTTTTGTTTGAATTTACATGATGATGTTATCTCACGTAAGTTGCTTATATGCCAGTCGGAAAAAGGCAGACCCTTGCAGTGGAAACCTTTTTCTCAAAATAGATTACATATAATCGTATCGCACATGAAAAATGTCCTACGTGTTTATTTCGTGGTATCAGTCGACGTTTGTTTCCATGCTTCGTGTTCTTTTGTCTGCTATGAACAAAAGAAACTCATCTGCGCTGGTACTAACCCGATAGAGACATCCAGCGAGTATCCAGAGATATTCATTCATCAATCGATCAGTTAAGTGTTCTTGTACTATATACGCTAGAATCTAGATCATCCTATTCTATTGTTTATTGAAGACGATCGACATGAAAAGTGGCTTGTTTATAAAATAAATTGTTTACAATACTTAAACAGATTATACTTAGATAATAAGATTAATACATTTTGTGGATGAAACGTAAAATTTATGTAAGATAAATTGATTTGAATGGTTCTTGACACTTATTTCTAGGAGTGTAACGAATATATTCGTATTAGGTATACGTATTATAATATCAGCCACATTTATTCGTATTAAGATAACTGAATATCGCGTATTAGTTACCCGATATTAGTCCAATATACAGTACGCGTAGACTGAGAACGTTCAAAGGAAATGTGAGAGCGAAATAACTGTATGATTCGTATTTTCATATCACGCTACGTATGTATTGTGAAGACATTGATGTATACGTCGTACTACGTATGGAAGCTGCATAAGAGGTTGCTAGCAAGCACGCAATGAAGAAATTATCTATTTATTTCTTTACGTATTATAGTTTATTATTTTTCCCTAATACGAAGTTTTAAATATTTATATTAGTGTGACCTTGTAACTCAGTAAATGTTAATTTGATATATGTACCGTGTACACATTTATGGATTTAGTAAAAAGCGGTTATTTTAATATAACAGACAATCCAATTTTACTTATTTGTATAGATAACGTTAGTTATATAAAAGTCATATGTAGTATTCAAATAATGTTTAGTGAAATCAATAAAGTGCACTATTCTCAATATTAGATTATATCAGATTGATTATTGTGATGCGAATATTAAATCAGATCCCTAATATTAGACATTAGTCTAAATCTTAACTCAGGTATGGTATTATAATATACACTGACGAATATATTCGATATTAGGATTATTGAAATATTACCCTAATATAAGAGCTCTACCTATTTCTCCTCTTCTTAATTGTTCTTTTAAAAGGTGGTGGTACAAATGTTAAGAAGTAGTTGAACAGTTCCAGGTGCCACATTAATAGCTATACATTATAGAATATGATATAATGGAACCATTTCTGCAACAGTTCGCGATAAGTCTGGTTTTTACACATTTATTTAGGCATATAATAATACATATTTTAATCTGTGCACATGGAATTGTTATAAATCTATATATTTATTTTATAATTATTATTCCTAATGAGGATAATATACACAAAAATTAATATCATAATAAATGCCATATCGATATACGTTAATGGAATTTAATTCATATAATTAACTTACAAATAATAATGAGACTGTCATTACAGACTTTTCGGATTAGAGTATCTTCCGCGAGTTTTACAATTGTTTTGGCATAAGAGCTTACACGCATGTTGTGTATCGCGTTTCAATAAAATAAACGGACCAACTCCGGCGCGTTTTCCTGAACCAGTGTCTGCCGCGAGGGGTCGTAGTCAACGCGGTAGAAGTGTAACGTATATATTCGTATTAGTTTATACGTATTATAGTATCAGCCACATTTATTCATATTAGGATAACCGAATGTCGCGTATTAGGTTAACCGAAATTAGTCAAAATACAGTACGCGTAGAAGTCTTTAAAGTCACTATTCCGCTGCGCCGTTCAAACGAAATGTGAGAGCGAAATGCGAGAGAGAGATAACTGCATGATTCGTATTTTCATAACACGCTACGTGTATGTTGTGAAGACATTGATGTACACGTCGTACTTAAATGAGTACAATGAAGAAATTGTCTATTTATTTCTTTATGTATTATAGTGTATTATTTTTGCCTAATATGAAGTTTTAAATATTTATATTAGTGTAGACTCGGTGAGATTGCATGACGGTGCGTGATGTACACTAATATACGAGACTATATCAGATTGATTATTGTGAAGCGAATATTAAATCAGCTTCCTAATATTAGACTAATATTCAGTATGGTATTATAATATGAGCTGACGAATATATTCAATATTAGGATTATCGAAATATTACCCTAATATAACAACTCTACAACGAGGTGGCGGATCTTGTCGGTACTCACATGTACACTGAATGTGTTCGTGAAGATGAGATGGAGTTTCTTTCGCCGCTTCTTCTCCATATCGAGGCATTTTCTGAAGCGTTGGTAGTTTCATTTTGACGTATAAAAGGTGTTCTAATGAACCAATTGGAAATAAATTACATGTGAATTTGAAGGTCTCACATAATATTATAGTTATAATATAATCGTAACTTTATTATTTTAATGGATGTATTGTATTTTGTTTGTTTGTATTTTTTAATTTAATAATGTAATATAAATAAATTACTTAAGATAACAAATTGGGCCTAGCTGGAGATGTTAGACTAAAGAAGGTATTAATAAATAAACCCGTACCCGAGTGCAGCAGCGCGCCTGCGCGCGGATACGGCGAGCGTGCGACGCGGGGCGCGCGTACACGCACGTGTAATACCGAGCTTATACGTACCGAAAATACGCTAATCTGAAAGAGCCGTAACAGTAAATATAATTTGACATTTAATAAAATGGTATATTTTATTATGGGGCATATATACACTATTAAACTTAAAACGATATAATCGTTACATATTAGGTTTCTAATGCATATTCACACAGCCTATGTTTTGTAACTAAAAATATTTGACATTCACATTGAGTTTTAGTTGCACTAGACAAGGACTAAAGAAATTTTGATAATATACTAGTAAAAAGTGCGTAACTGAATTGGTTCAAGGTCATTAAGTAAAATAAAAAACATTTTTATGGCTCTTTTTAAAATGAATTTTCGAGTGCGTTGAATTTTTTGGCCGTCTGAAACTGTAAATTGATGATGTGGTTGATTTTAATATCAGTTTATGCGTTTAGGACGGTTTCAACATGTCAATATTCAATTCATTAATGCATACGGAAATCCTGTCCTCCTTTAGTCCCGAATTGGACATATCTTGTTCGTAAAAGGTTACATTTGTTTCAATGACCATTTTTTCATATACAATATTTTTGGAAATTAATAACATCGATTTTTTTTAATCTTACAAGGTGTAATAATCAAACTATAACCAGGTCTAAACAAGACTTAAAATAACTAAGTTTAAATTAAGCTCGTCATTGCAAAGGAGTGAACAGCGGTCATCACCATGCCTATAAGTAGTACTAAAGGGGACGACTAAGGAACATACAAAATGTAAAAACACTGAAGCAAGTCGCCCCGCTGC
>DWTO01003480.1:0-12539 GCA_018244755.1 Jemadia pseudognetus | reverse complement strand
TCAGACTCATATTTTTTCTCACTATATCGTGTAGGGGTGTAGTATACTGCCACGAATTCGAATATTAATAATCACGTAAATCACACTTCACTTATAACACTAAAGTTCACTAAATTAACACCTAATTTGTTATGTAACAGAATTGCTACTTTAAAACTGTCAACTTCCAAAATATTAGACATCGATTATATCAGATTCATAACACAATAATAATACGTCGATACCAATTCTCAGAAAACAATAGCGTTACCGTTTCTTCGTCCACTAGTTACGATGCTTAATCAATGCCAAAATTTAGATTAGAACCCAAAACTGTATTGGAATTATTTATTGAGATGAATAATAATTGGAATTATCACTTGAGATGATTAATAATTGAATGACTATTGAGATGTATAATAATTGAATATCTATTATGTTTGTGTACACGAGCGATGATAAGTAATATAATCCATTGATGTTAATATTACATTATGTAAATACACGCGCGAAGAAATGAAATTAAAATTATCTCGGTATTGTGCAACAAGAAAACAACAGGTATTATAAACCGTGCAGCAAAAATTCGGATAGCTAAACGACAGGTGGTCAATAATAAATTAGTGATAAAATATAATTATAGATACTAACTTTTACACTTCTTTTTCGTAACTATTTGTTACCCACGGTTTGCATTACCTCAAACATTCCAAAGGTTGCCCACGCCTGGTCTACATAAATATAGACAAAAAACAAATTGTGGTACCTAATTGCAACGTACCCTCTATGGGGAGGCCTATGTCCAGCAGTGGACTGAGATAGGCTGATCATGATGATGATGATGAATTGCAACGCAAAGATTATAACGTTATACAATTTATGTTGCCTGCCTCGTTGCTCGTTGTGCGTACAAATGCGAATACAGATCATGAAGTCCTGGGTTCAAGTCCCATGTCGGGCACTATTGGGTTTTTCTAATTTAGTCTTTCTAGTAGTGACTCGGAGTCTGGAAATATGCCTGGTGCTTGTGAATAAGCTCACCACCTATTCGATAAAAAAATCTGTGTGTAAAATATTCTGTGCTTACCTTTTCAAGGATTACAGACCTAATGTCATGTTTAAAGTTTATATGCATATAAATTTTTTTATGTCATTGTTTGAATGTACATAATGTAAAAATTTACTGAAATATTTTAGTACTGTAATTCAAGTCGAAATCAGTTAAAATGTGAACCATTAGAAGTTTTACTAAGCTACATTATCATTTGAAAGACTTCTTTGACGATTTATTTCGATGATCATAATTAGGTACCTACGTATTATATTGTAAATGTTGATAAATGTATAAAATCGTACATAGTAATAGATATTTTAAACGTTCTCATGTTACGAAAAGACAATATTTCTTAAAGATAATATTTATTTAGGTCCATTTAATGTTACATTAGTGTAAATATATTTGAAAAATGCTTATGTAATAGGCGGTAAATTAATGAAAATGTGTTCTAGTACTTACAATAAAATTATACAGCTGTAATATTTTCTAAAGCGAAACATTAATAATTCAAATTAATTGTGACATTAGCATCAGTAACGTTTTTGTGGACCTACAGAAAATATCCAAACGTGACATTATTATTAAAGATAGGTGTGTATAAGACTTTTAAACGTTAACAAAGGTTCTAATGGCAAATAATTGACAACTGTATTGATTTCACACATGTGTAAAAACATGAGGTCTGTCTAAATATTAAACAACAAATCAAACGTTTTATCCATTTATCTTCCTAGTTTTTTACACGTTACATACATAATTATGTTTATTCAATTAAAAACTTATTCAGAGTGCTTTATTTCTCTTAAGTAATTAAAGCCAGCATGTAATATTAGTAATGAAACGCTGCTTTTCGGAAAGAACAGACTTAGCGGTGTAGCTTTAGCAATGTAGGTAACCTTGAACTGAGCTTTCTACTACGTACGAAGTGTTATTGGTTTTTTTTTGTAAATATCTTGCGACATTAGATTCCAAATAGGGCAGCGCCTGTGATACGGTAACCAGGCAGCTGATAAGCTAAAAAATTGCGTATAAATTTATATTATTTACATTATTTTTTCTAGAAACTGCCTGACTTGATTCCTCGTTGATCGTGATTGTTGCAAGCGCGACTGCCGGGCTCGATTCCCGGGTTCAAATCCCGGGTCAGGCACTCTTGACTCTTTCGCGCCCTTTCCTCGGATTACCGCATCCAGCTTTGTCTGCAGCCTTTCGCAAATCGTTATCCCATCTGGCCGAAGGGCTTTATTTAACTTTCATTATGAAGTACTTAAATTTCATTACATACTTTCCAAATGACAAAAACCAAAGCATTCATTAACAATTCCCTAACACATCACGTGATAACTTCGGAGCTTTTGCTCGTGGCGTTAATAATAATACGATTCAACATTCGGGTGTAAACTCTGTGACAACGTACATACGAAATTCTCTCCTGGAGCGTAATAATTACTTCCTTTTCAAGGCAACTCGCCAACTTTTCCTTTGAAATTACAAATAAAACATTTAAATATTTCGCATTGTGGTTGTTTTGTTCAGTAACTAAGCCTTCAAATGATGTGAAAGTATTAAGACGAACTTATTTCAATGTTGAGTCTTCGAAAATAAATGTAAATTATCACAATACGGACTTGATTAAGTAAATGACGTAATACGCAGAAGCTTTTAGCACTTACTTTCCGGATATACTCTTCTTTACTCTTTAGATAACTTTCTACTCGGATGTACTATGAGCAGATACGTCAAAGCTTTCATTCAAATGACATTGGAACCATTCGCCCGTGAAGAGCTAAAATTTGATGCAGACGAATGTAAATTATAAATATACTCCTATAGATATAAAAGTTTACTATACTTTCTTGTAAACATGACAAACAATTTCCTAATTTTACACAATTGCACACATTTATAATATGAGTAGGTACCGATTTTATCAAACGCCTCAATCTACTAATTGCGGAACACCCTGGCAATTTTGTTAATTTCAAACTATCAAATTACCTTCACCGGTAGTGTAGTCAACTACTGAGAAATAGGTGGCGTGACGATATACGCAGTGGCAGGCATTGGTTGGAAAAGAAGTGCTGAATATACGTGTCGGGGCGGAGAAGGAATACATCCGTATCCCATGCCGGGATACAAGGTGTCGTTAGAGGAGACTAATCCCGGCGCTGGCTGATCACTATATAGCCTAGTGTACCTAAGCAGGACTTGCTTGACGCAATGACTTGGACATCGACAGGCAGCAGCGTGGGCGGTGCGAGAAGTCGTACTCTGCGATCCCCAACCCGCATTCTCGGCGTGGGCATTATGGAAAAAAAAACTCTTATGGGAGAACTATGTCCAGCTGTGGACTTAAACAGGCTAATGCGGATGGTGATGTAATGAGCTCAGTTCTATGCTTTTAGAGAGGCATATATATATATAGGCAGAAACAGGCTGGCTATGATAATAAAGCAACGGTCTAGAGACAATCTGATTATACACGAGGACTTTTTGTAAAGCGTTTTCTAAATCCTCTTATTTTTTTATAATAAACTACTATTACTAATAGTAACTACAATGCTGAATGACAACATCGTGAGCATATCTGCACACCTTCGAGTTCACCATTAAGTTCTTCAAGGCTTGTGAAATCTGCTATCCCTCACTCAAGGCCCTTTCATTCTAAGAAGAGATCGTTCTTCAACAGGGATATATAAAAGGATTGATAATGATGAACGTGTTGCGCTCCCGAACCCTTTTATGTCCAACTGCTGATCACTTACTGTGTAAATTTAGTGAAACCGAGTATAATTTTATTGTTTGTAATTATTATGAAGAAATTCCCTATGATAAGTGCATATTTTAGTAACAGAGTAGGTTTGCACTTCGCCTGGGACAGTACCATCGCCACAGCTATTTCTATTGAAAAATAATTTTCTTAATAAGAATTTGTCCTTCGGCATAAACAATGATTGTCGAGCAACTAAATGAGACCATCAATAACTAATATTTATTATCAATAACTAATAACTATCGATAACTAATATTTAATAGTAAATACCGACAGTTCCTTTTAATGCCATTCAAGGTCTGTGGTATTTGACCATGAGCTGAAGTACCAAGTGTTACTACTGTCTACTCTGACCATTTTCATAAGACAGTATAAATGCCAGCCCCACGTAAATAATTCACTCACAGTAATATCTAAGCACTTGGCTGAAATTTTAAATGGCAAAATAACGCTGGCCAATTAATCAGAAAATGTGACCAAGTCAGTTAGAGATCAAAATATCTCAAAATGACAACTATTTGAGTTTGTAAAAAGCTTACCGTAAAAGCTACAACAATATCGATTCCGCAGAAAATTTACCATTGACAGACATGCGGATCAGAGTAAAAGATAACAGGAAAAGACCATAAATGAATGGCTTTATGTTAAAAAAAATACTATACTGGAAAAAGGATAAATACAGTTTGAAAAGGGCCAATCGATCCTTTATATGCGTTACAGTTTTTATTTGAATATAAATAACCGCCATTAGTGTGAAACGGCCTAATGTTGGTCCATCCGAAGACTATGAAAGCAAGTAACGATAGACTTAATAGCAGGTTTACGTGTACGTTGGCAATAATATTTTATTACTTTCTCGTATGTATTCATCGGATTTTTTTTAATGCGTGATGCATTATCAAAGTAATAGTCATTATATTATAGTAATTATGAAAACGATGATTTTGTTACTCTTATAGATGAGAGGTCTAAATAGTACGCGACCTATATTTTTACAGATGCGGTTTTAACATTTAATATCACTTGCTACAAGGATGAGGAAATACTTTGTGAGGAAACTGGCATATCTTAAAGTGCTCCACAATATTCTCTATACTCTTGCTCTTACTCATAGACCTTCGATTGTATACAAGTCTCTTTCTATGAAATCTATACATACATATATGATTTTTTAGAATTTAGAATAACAGGTTCCAAATAAAAGCACTACATAGTGTGTCTAGTAATTTATTTAATAATACACAAAATTCTTAATAAGAAACAGACATTCTACTGCACCTTTACATGACGCTAACGATGATGGTAAACTTATGCTGTGTAAATAGGAAAATTACATAGAAATTATTTTGAATTTTCAGGTACGAAGTTGTTTCTTGGCCGTCTTTGGTAGCCAAGGTACGGGGTTGTTTCTTGGCCGTTCTCGGCCGTCTTTGACGTAGCGCAGAGTATACACCGTAACGTTCTGCGTAGACTGCATAGATTGTGTAGACCGCGTAGACTGCGTAGAGTTAGTGTAGACTACAGCACGCAAGATAAGCGTAGGATGAGTCGAACGCATTGTAGAATTTTGTTTGAATGACAAGTTCTTGTAAATTACACTTTATAACATTGCTAAAAAAAATTACAAACATAGAGAAAAATAATTAAACGTCAATTGAAATTTAAATACGACACATATTTCTAATTAGCATATTTTCCAGCCTTAAATTTATAAATCAAAAGGATATAATAAAAACAATATGTCAATTTAATAAGTTTTATAATTGACAAAAACTTTATCATAACAAGATTATTTTAATGCTGAAACAGCCAATCGGATAGATAATAATTATATATTAATCTACGTCTTGTATAATTCATTTTTAAGTCTTACACTCCTGAACAGGAAATAAAGGAAGAATAAATAACAGTATTTATTGGAAACTTTTTTTTTTTTATTGGAAACAGTTACAATTAAACTTCGTATTAACATGTTGCTCGTGCAATGACGCCATGGTATTAATCATTCAAAATATCAACCAATCATACTACAGATAATCTCATTTACCAGCTGGAGAACAGCACGGTATATGGTAAATGTTTGAAAATTGACAAGAAACTTAGTAACATACATTTCACTACATGTGTAGACATTTAGGTCTAAATGTTTTAATATTATACTTTAGTTTATAAATACTAAACTTATACATCAATAACATTGTATTCGATTACCATCTGAGTCGCTGAAGGCTAGTCAGTCACCGGTTGGGTAATGTACAGATATTGTGTCGAATGGGATCGTTTAATTTACAAGTTGTCCACGAAGTAACCATCATCGTTCTGCTGAGCTCGCCTATAGTTCTCCATCTAGGAACGAGACATTTTTTCAAATATTTAAATTATGATTTGATTACTTGAAATATATTGCTTAACATTAATTTTTTAATTTTGATTAGAAAAATTGTAATTTTTTGCACTAAATGTTTATATGAAAAATATTCAAATTCAATATATCATATATGAGTGTCATATTAAGTATTAATATATTTTTCTACAGCGGTACTTATACCAAACAACCACCAGTACCAAGACATTAACGGAAACAATCCTATTGATACATGGGTACATTAACTTTAAAGTAAAGTTGATACAAATTCTCACCCAATGTTTGACTATGTTACGCAGTTTCATCTTGACGACATCCCGCGCCCCGGGGCTGTCCTCGCGTTCGAATACACCTGGATTGAACACACCTGTATAAAAAAAACCGCAGTAAGACAAAAAAAATTGGTACACACTAATCATTTCTCAGTCTAAATAAACGCTCCAAACATGATAAACGTTCAAGTGGTTACAATTGGTAATATTACGTCTATACTAAATTCATTCAATCTTAATAAATAGGATATCTCCACACATGGCCATTTACCCATATTGCCTAATAACATTCGATGTTTAATCTAATATTTTACATTTAAATTTTCTTAAATTCGGCACTGATCAACGAATTAAAAAAAGTGCTAAAAGATAGAAATTATACAATTATTATTATTATTATTAGTAATAGTATTAGTAATAGTATTAGCAATAATAGTATTAATGTCTAAGGACTGCTCCACACACGGCCATCAGATCCCAAAGTAAGCATCAAGAGAGTTTGTGGTATGGTAACCAACCAACTTTTAAATTACAAATATCTTCTTCTTCCTTTGGCGCTACAACCCAATGTGGGTCTTGGCCCCCTCAATTTTTCCATTGCGTTCTATCTCGGACCTCAGTTCTCCATGATGTTCTACCCAAAACTACAAATATACATAAACGAATACATATATAGATTTTAAAACAACTATTACCTCCATCTCGAATAGGAATGATGTCGTCACCAGAAGACAAGATTCTGTAGCTGGAGTGAGGATACACGGGGTGAGGTGGAATCTCCTCCTGGCCGAGTTGGCGCTCAATCAGGTCAGAGTTGGCACGCTAAAAGAAGATTGTCATTATTTTATACAAATTGTTTTAATTTTTGTGTTCTAACTATGAATTATTTTTCTTTTGTGTTCTAACTATGAATTATTGAAACTTTTAATTGACATTGTGAACACAGAGACAAAATGAGCAAAAGTCTTAAGAAAGCCAAGTATACCTATTAGTAAGCAAATTATGATGTAACGAATGTTCAACAATGTGTATGGAGGTTATATTCCCTAAGTATTGAAATGTCAAGTTCACTGTTTGTTTAGGCTTAACGCGGCAAACTCGTTGCTTGGTTCACCAATTTACCGATACATACCAAAGGAAGTCAGGTTACGTTGTTTACGTAAAACTGGGTAATAAGAACGAAGTATTAGAACCTCGGGCGATTAGGTAACGTCCATTCGCTTAGATGATAAATATTTCATGGAAAATGTTATGTTAAGTTTATTCAAACTGCCATGAATTCTTTCGTCTTGCCGCAGTTAAATACGGTATACCCGCAAAGTGAGAACTGTTACGACCATGTTGATAAAGTGTGAGAAGTCTACGTCTTAGAGATTGTTAACGTTAAAATTTAAAAGAGTATTCGAATCCCGAGAATCAGAGACAAAATGTTCGGTTAAAAAATTATGACTTATGTATTTATATAAAAAATAATCAGTTCAAAATTGGAATAAATTATTTTCTCCGCTCTGTAACGATCTGGAATATACCAAGTTGTCAATGTCATAAAACGAAATTTTACCCAGAAGTAACTTTGATGCTTAAGAGACTTTTGCACAATACTGCGCAAATGTAAATAGAAAAATTTTCCTCGCGCTAAAGGTTAGTTCATCGACTACAATAGTCGGATAGCGTTCTCAAAATACTCACTGAAAAATTATTTTTCACTAGACACCCTTCAGGCAGACATAACTTTGACAGCAGTGTAAAGACAAACGCATACAACGATTTACCGGCGATTCTGTTTTAAATATATATTTCAGGAATTAAATATAGATTTTCGAAATTTGAAATTGGGGCTATGAGTGGAAACATCAAATATTATTATTATTGTAACGTCACAGCAGATCTCTCGTATTTGTAAGGATATAGATTGGCACTGTCTGCTGACTCCGCAACAAACTTAGCTAAAACATTAATTAAAAGAATAATCACTATATAATTAAAAGAATAATCAATTAGTAATCCCCGAATAGGTAGGCAGAGGAATGTAGTACCCTGCCACGTCTCACCAGCTACGCTTACGTCCCACTATGGTATAGGTGGTGATCATATTGTAATACACCAGGCGCAAATAAAGACTGAACCAATTGTAGAAATTATAAGTTAAAAGTCCAATAGTATTCGACCCAAGATTTGAACCCGTGATCTGTCAATCAGCAATCGCGTTAGCACTCGACCAACGAGGCAGTCAGTAAGACAATAATTGCCATTTATAAAATTAAATTGAATTAATAGTTATTTCTCTTTAATGCTATGATTTCCTCATGTATGTCTTGAATGGACAACGTAACAATGACATGCTTCTATTCTACAAAATCAACACTGACTTATACCCTCCACCTACGTAACTGATACAGCAGTAAATGGTATTAGTATTAGTGTACACACACCTTTACCCTTAAGTAAAGTAGACAAAAGTCTCGAAAAGACAATCGTCGACGCATTTCAAAATTCAAGACGCTTCAGTGAATAACAAGTATGTCATATTCAAAGGTAGCGAGCGACGGAAAAGCAAGTGATACATACCGGTGTATTTTTGTACATTCTAGATAAAAATAGAATGTTTCTTTCGTATCGCAACTTCTAATATTTTGTCGTCACGATTATGCAATATCAGTCTAGTGTTTGACATATTTATAGACCTAACATAGGAATTTGAAACAAGCGCAGATCTTTAGAATTTCAAAACGGACGTTTGCTCAGCCCATCGATATCTCTCCAGATATTTCCGCATTCAATCACAACACCGAAAGTGTAATTATGCAGCAGAGCTTATATAGCATCATCATCATGTATGCAGCAGAGCTTATATAGTTGCTTTTAAACTTAAGCGTTTGGAAATCAAAGGTTGAAGTAACAGAAATAAAACAAAGTACCTACACAACGCAATGGTTTCCATATCCTGCCAATCCGGAGTACTGAGACACGAATCTCAGCACACAACTTGCACTATACAAATTAAATACAGCTCTTTACAAAGCAGATGAAAAATCATCAACAAACCAGGACCCTTTAAAGTTCTCCAAAGATGTGTGAAGTCTACTTCCCTTTACTAGTGTGATACAATCTGACCTTCATCGTTCTCATTTTACGATGTGAGTCATGTCCAATAGATTAATGATAAAATAATGAATGAGGTGCGCGGTGGAATTCGAACCCGGCTTCCGCTACGAGATTCCGAATTTCTAACCACTCGGCTATCACTAGGTTCAAATCCTAGCGCACATGACTTTACAAGATGTGCGTTATAACATTAAACCTGCACACCTTAGAGGTCAAAAAAAATTGTTCTCTAAGGCGTGTGAAGTTTTCCAACCCGCACTTGGTGAATGTTACACTAACTATTACCTTAACCCTCTCCTACCTTAGTAGAGAAGGTCTTAAGGAAAGTCTTAAGAAGGCCCCTGTTCTAATGATGAATCAATAAAAGAGTTGAAAAAAAATATATGAGGAATTAATGATAAACTGTGGGTTTTAACTCACTTCGGACATAGGCGCGTCACCCGATCTCTTGCCATGGCCGCCGTAACAGGAATGCCCGAACGCCGAACATCCACCTAAAACAAAAACAGAGATAAGTTTATAATTATGCGATATACCGCCATGTTGCTTCTTTTCTGTGTCCACTACATGTAGACGTTGGGGAATTAAGATCTGGAGAATTATAATATTGAGAATAGAAGTATTAAATTAAATAAATACAACATGATATGTATTTTTCTACAACTAAATATAATAAAAATATCTCATCTCATATAACGTACTCTTTTATCAAGAACCAAATCCAAACCACCGAATAAAAAAGATAACGTTTTGAAAGATGCATCAATAATAATAAAAATATAATCGCGTTCATTGAAAACATTAAGTTAAATTTACATAAAAGATTTCGTTAATGTATAGACAGCTATATTACAAAGGAGGAGCTAACATCAGGAACAGTCGTAAATATTCCTCAAGAGTTCTGTCTATGCGAAGATGTTGCCTACAAAATTTTAAAAATATGAAAGATACCTCCGGTTTCACTAGTCTCCAAAACCGGGGCATGATGAAGACAATAATAATGAATACAGAAGAAGCTCATCGCAATGTAAGTATATTTGACACTCGGTAATTTCTGCCTACCCTGTAAGAGACCTGGTATGACAATGTAAGAAAGAAATAAAAAGTTTCAAACTGTACTTTTATTAAAATGTGAAAAAATTTGCTTATGATAATTTCGATAAAACACACGGCGAAACGTGCGGATTACATCGAATCTCGTGCATTAATATTTATAGTCATCTGCGTTAATATTTGTAATTCATATATTATGAATTGATGAAAGCAGTACTTCATGTATTTGCTTATTGAATTTATTTTTATCTATTGGTTTTTATCGGACGTTCCATTTCAAACTGTCACGTACATTTCATCTTTCTTATTCGGTGTTCCAAATTTAAAAAAAAAGAAATTCTTCTTTCCCGATTAAAATTCATTTCTTTCAATTTATTAGTCCACATTACGGAATCATCTTGCATGTTCACCATTATAAAATATCTCTTTTTTTAAATAATATGAATTTATTGTGCTATTTATTTGAATACTACTCAACACACATAGGTACTTTCACAAAGATTCGTAAATGAAAATGAGCATTTAAATTTGGTAACTAGGAAATATTTATACGATAACACAAAAATAGGAATTGATGTCGATCCTGTCTCATTCATAAATCCCTTCGAGTTGATACTATGTAAGAGGTATTTATACAAAAAAATCAATAATTCTCAGTATAATCGTCTTTTATAATATCTTCTGATAAAAAAGTTTCATAAAAAAACAGTTTAAAAATTAACTATCATATTATCATTAGCCTATTGCTCTATAAAAAAATTATCACGTTTGAATACTTGTAAATTGTCTGAAAGGATTTATTATTGATTAAAATAGCTTTTCAATGTCACCATACCAAGAACCTTTGTACGCGTGTACATCAATTTCGTAATCCCACACATTTCGTCGAAAGGGAAACAAAGTGTCATTGTGTCCAACTACATAATTGCGTCCCTGGCCCAATTTCTTTCTTTCATTGATCAGTAATAGTGATTCAAATAGATACGGCTAGTCATGTAACCTTAATTGTTGTTACATTGCCAATGGTAGCGTTAAAGCCGACACAAAACTATTAAACGATATTATTTTTTAATATGTTTTCTCTTCATTCTCGTCTCGTTGAATAGTAATGAAACAAACAATTTTCATACTGAGAGGAATTCGGTGTGAAAGAATGGAACTATAAAATGAATTATTAATATTGATGAAGATAATAATAATATGGTAAGTACAAAAGTACGAGCACTCGCGGTCTTAAACCGATATAATTCTATCTCGGTCATGGATCTACACGCTTCGGCTATCGGATATTCGGATATCGCATGTATTCAGCAGCCACATTTAAATGAAAGTTAAAGTCCAGCCATCATCATCATCATCTTTTATTTTTTTTAAATTTAATTTTTAACTACTATAGCTAAATTTGTTAACATCAATCGTATTTTAGTACAATCTAGCTAACTTTAATTAACAAATAGTATAAAATACGAAATTGAATATTTAATAATATTCAATAATACAAATCAATTCAACTAATTGAATAGAACAAATAATTATCATTTTTACAGTACGATTGACCATGACCCCGTTTTCGGTGGGAATTAAAAATACATAGCCATCTTCAGCTGGCTGAATCTCACCGCGGCGGCGTACCGCGACCACGGGTCATCCATTAGTCAGATTAGCTCACTACGCATCTTTGATAACATCAGTAACTGCGACACTACACTACACAATACAACAGATCTTTGTTTCGGTGCTTTTTTTGAGAATTTCACAATTTATGCAATAATTAATGCATGTATGTTATATGTTAATATGCAATAATGCGACTAGCCCGTTGGTGCAATGGTTAGCGAACCTGACTGTTGCGCCGGGAGTCGTGGGTTCGATTCCCACCCAGAATAAATATTTGTGTGATGAGCACAGGTATTTGTTCTGTGTCTGGGTGTAAAA
>DWTO01003479.1:0-12540 GCA_018244755.1 Jemadia pseudognetus | reverse complement strand
TTCGACCCGGGAATCGAACCCGGGACCTCCCGATCGTCAGTCGCACTTGCAACCAACTAGACCAACGAGGCAGGCAAGGTTTGTATTACCAAAATAAATAGATAAGGTGGATCTTGTTGTGCTGCAGCGCACCATACAGAGTGATGAACGTATGAGAGACATGTCAGATTTGTAAGGATAAAGATATGCGGCGTTCGGTGCTATGTGCATACCTCGTAAAGGACCCGACATGATGGTATAACATAAAATAAAATAATACTAGCATAAGCGATTACTAAGAGGGAAATAATAACAATAAACATAATTTCACGACTATAATCCCGAAGATGTAGGCAGAGGCACTCCTCTTCCACTCACGTAGTACACTTCCGCGTCTCACCAGTTACGTTTACGTCCCAATACGGAATAGGTAAAGAGCCTATTGCCATGCACCGGGCACATATCCAGACTCCGGGACACTACTACAAAATCTAAGATTTTGAATCCAGCGCTTCTCGATTGGCGGCTGTGAGCGTAACCGCTAGGCCAACGAGGCAGTTATAATAATAAAAATAACAATAAATTTGTTATAATGCCATCAAACAAACATTAAAAAATAAAACTTGAAATGCAATTCACATCAAAAGCATAAAACTATTTCTGAATGTTCCCAGAAGGGTGCGATAAATGTTTCTGCGAATTTATGTCCCTTTTGATGTCTTTTGAATTTGACGGTGTCTTTGACACGTTTGACTGTAAATGTAGGTACTAATGGTTTTTTACTTTATATTTTAATTAACACCGAAAATATTATGTTTAATATAAATATTGTAAAACTCGGCTATATTTTTGAAGTGTACTAACAAAAGTAATGAACTATTTACAAAAAATATTAAAAACGTGTCCAAATATAATATAAATATGCGAGAATTTGAAGTTAAATATAACATATTATTAAATATTTTATGGGATAACTCCTATTTCATAGACTGGCTTTTAACATAACAGGTGAATCGTGGGAGCGTTTTACAACTTTCTGCCTACCCACTCGGGGAACTATAGACGTGAAGTTATGATGTTTAATCGGAGGTTCCGCGATTTTATCACAGTGATCCTAGTTATTATCATTCCAGTATCTAATAGTATATGAAACTAAAATAAACAAATATACATATTTCATATACCTGGCTTTAAACTGAATATTTATAAAGATAGATTTCGATCTAAAGTCAGTTAGCAAAGTAGGTGTTAATGTAAAAGCAAATATACATAGAAAACATCTGTCTTGTATCCGCTTATATTAAATATGTATTTACTTGTCCTGTACATATATCATATAAAATCTATTGATTTTCCTCGTCAGGTTGCAAAACCCATGGCGGTCAATTTTCTCTTAACAGACTGATTTTCTATGTTTCAACTGAGACGTGAGACTTCATAAGGAATCGCGGGAAGTTAGAAACATAACTAATAAAATTTTCTTCGTGATACGTATATACGTAAATATTCATTTATATATTTCATGTGACGTCACTGAAAAGATCCATTTGTATGATTCTTTCTAGTTGTACATTAGAACTTAGGAATATTTTTGCAATAAAATCATAACAGATTAAACGTTCTGTTATTGTCTCAGTTAAAACTGACAATTAATTTGGAGCTCTCTCCTTTTGTACTCCGAGCTAAGGGTTTCCGGTATTCTTGTAAAAGCTTTAACCCCCATGTGGGATTATTTGAGAAAAGCGTTATTTAAAAAACCCATCAACACATCATAAATTCTTTATTATAAACCATTAAAAAGGAATTGGCCAAGCGGAGTGCGTCAGGTCGTTAGCTGGTTCCGTATACGTGACTCCAAACGCATAGTTTACGAGGTATATTTATCGACACCCTAATTCTGTCTGTGGGTAATGATCGCCTGTGTTCTAGTTCTTTGAATTCATGGAGTAGGTATTATCAATATCGTAAAGATTAAAAGCAACGGAGTAGCCAAGTACATTTATTTATACAATTTCAGTGTTAATTTTGTTAAATTTATTTATTACAAAGTTTACATTACAAAGAAATGGTACTCGTATTTTGTGCGTACAGGCCAAGAACACGCAGTATCAAATATATAACTGACTCACTTCTTCTGCATACGTCACTCTCTCAGTAATACTTCGATAGCAAAGCGTTTTTTCTTGGAAATACATGTTCCTATTTAATTTCGAACGAAAGTGACATTGGTTGGTATTTTTTTCTATTATACTTTTTGTGTCTCCTACGATCATCTTATCATGCAATATCAGCTGACAGTAGGTACAGGGCCGCAGGTGTATACGCATACTTACTAAAACTGTAATAATTTACGAACTTAAGCGGAAGAAGGCTTTAAATATATTATCGGTACTTTTAAACAGCTCGTTGTAACCATAATCCAGACGTACGTCGACGAGAAAACGAATGCATCCGTGTTAGTAATAAAATTATGTTATACGGAACGCAGGGTCTTACATTCGATTCCCGACCGAGTACAGATAATTTAATGTTTAGTATATTTTGATTGAAATATTTATGTCAACAGGCTCATTCCCTGTTGCCGCGGTGAACCGTGAGCGTACTACACTTCTTTGACACACACAAACACACACACACATACACACAGCAAAGTTATAAAAGAAGCAACACAACGATGAGCTTTTTTCCTTAGTTTCAATCATGATAATTATACTAATCAGCGTTGTGCACATGATTATATGTATTGGCTTAACTCAAACACGCTTTTCGGGATGTACCGACTAGTTTCGGACCTATACGAGGTTCTTATACGAGGTCGCGGCAGATATTGCATTTTAACAGTGTTCAATAACTCCAGTGAGTGCTAAATTGTTCTACACTGATGAAGTGAGCCACGTTTACCCTAACGAAGGTAGCATTACATCACGTCCACGTCCGCACAACTCACAAGCTAGTGCGTACAAATACACATGTTTGAACAGACAGACCGCGGACACATCGCTGCGTTATCGATAGATAAATACGTAAGCTATGACATTATCACACCAGCTAACGGTCGGCGTACGATTTATAGATGCCACGGGGAAGATACGGGAAGTGTTTGGGAAACGTACCGACAGATTAAAAGTGTAGTTAAACGTGAGTCAGCTGTTGGCAATTTTTTAAATGGCTCTCCTTACTTCCGATTCCGATACTACTTGTGTATAAAAAATAACAATAGGGGACCCACATCGGAGGTATTTAAGACGATCGAAAAAATCAAATACGCACATAAATAATATTTGTCCACTGTCATACATATTTACATTCGTTATTTGAACAGAATGATAGTTAGTTCTAACTCTCTAGGAGCTCCATCTCCAGGTCCTGGAGTTTCAGATCAGATGTGGAATGTGAATATAGGCATTAGCAAAGCTAAAGCATTACCAGATTGTAACGACTGCAATCAGTTAGAGGGTTTGCAATATGTCCCAAATAGTAATAGAATGATTGCCACTATATGCATAATATTTACATAAATGTACTTACAGTTATATAATCTAAACAGTATTAAAATTGTTTTCTAAAGAGATCTACCTTATCAGTTATCACTGACGCAGATAACTGAATCTTATCTCATAGAAATGACGGTCCATGTCTAGGTATATCGCGACGTATAAATAAATGACAAAATCTATTAAATATGATTCTACATACTCGTATTCTACAAAACGTACAGATGTTTTATCGTGATATAATAGATAGAGCTTTTTTTTGTATAAGTATCGAATAGTTTACGAATTTCTATAAGTTTTTTCCAACCACGGTACTTGTACAAAAAGTATTCTAATTTGCGTATACTATTTCCAACTGCGCAATAATAGAGACACTTTAAAATGTAACCGTAATAAATAAACAAATAAGCGGTTTCGGATATGGATATTGTTGTCGTTACGACAGAATTATTCGTATCTGGGCACAAAGAATCCCAATGGTAATTTTTTATTTATCTTTTTTATAACTGTATAATGGCTATTATTTCTTTATAACATAGGTATGTGATATGGATATTACGGAGAAAGCATTCAAATATTATCAACTTCCACTTTTTCACTCCACTGTTAGTCACGGATCTCCTATAGAAGAAAAAGGCTTAAGACCATAGTTTGCCAAGCGCGGGTTCACACATTTCATAAGCATCAAAGTCACACGGTACTAAAACTATTATACGTGGAATCAATGGAAATAACTGATTTCCTTCAATATAGACAAAACAAATATAGAGGAATCCATTACTCCCAATACAAGATGTCTCCAAAATAGTAATATTAATAAATTTCCTCATCACTGCTTAGTATAAAGACTACCTGTATATAAGTACATCAACAAACAAAATTTTCATGATGAGATAGAAAATACGCATTTACTTATTTGACGAACGATTAAAAAAATATTAGGCTTCTTTTTTATTGACACTGATAAATTCTTGTTGTTTTAGAATGATTAACATTTTCATTACTAGCGAGAATATTCTACAATGATTAATCCGTGGAAACAGTGAACAGCTTCGTGAAGAATACACACACATTGGGCTATAATGATAAGAATACAGGCACAGACGCGGATCGGGTCTGTAAGGGCGAACATATTCGGTACTGTCTCTGTCTCCCCTCTAAGATCTTGGAACCTCCTCGAAACCTCGGTAATTTCTACGCAAGTAAGTCAAATGGACGTACGTGTGTAGAACTCCTAAGTAACTGCGCACGCCACCGACTATCAGATCGCAATTTTCTATGACAATAAATCATTATTAGATTATAATTTATCTAAATCCCGTTCGGAATTCCCAATTTCTTTTATTATCCCTGATAAATATGTAATGTAGATATATAATAATCCATATGAAAACGCTTAGTAATCGGGATAAGAACATTTTGAAAGCATTTAATAATAATGTTATATAATTAATATCCGTTCAAAGTAACAGTTCTCTAACCCGTTTGACTCACTGGTATTTATGGTTAGATGCTCAACGGGTACCGGGTTTGATTTGATCAAACATTATATGAATGATGAGTTGAAGTACCGATTGTGTCTACGGTGCTTCACGCAATGCAGACAATTTATATTGAAATTCTTATACTTGTTTGCTTTGAGAAAAAATAGACGAGGCGAAAAGAGTTGGTTAAATATACAACTTCTGCAAATTTGTAGTTTCTGCTTACCCCTATAAGAAATAGGCGTGACAGTGTTTATGTTTATCACGCTCATATCTCTAAGTAACGATTATCTAAGAAATGTTGTTGCGAAATTTATAACCATGTATTAGAGGAAATTAAGCCGTACACAAGAGAAAGAGTTATAAAACGTATCTAGAGATAACAGTTGTAATCAATTGTGGCGAGGCGAATACAATGTTTATTACACACGTGATGTTACGTTGAAATATGTATCTTAGATTAATTTTCCTGCGACATTGAAAATATAGAATAAATATGACTAAACTGTACACATTTTATGGGACCTTATGTATGTTATGCGCGGAATAAGTCATTACCCTTACTTAACTTCACGCCTGTTATCGCCGAAGAGACAGGGAGAAGAGTAATACACTTCCACGTTTCACCAGTTACGTTTACGTCCCACCATGGGGTAGGTGGTGGTGATTACGATTAAGTTTACTATACGTCACACCAGGTCCCTTAAGGGATAGGTAGATAGTACCAGATACGTCATTCCATACAGGTCTGCTTTGCTTCTTCGTTCATCACGCTCTTAACAAACGCACATCAATGTCGGATACTTTAGACTCCCGCATTAGTCAGACAGACACTGACACGACCTATTTGGTCAAGTCATGCCGCGATCACGTCTAGGTGTACCGCGACACCTTCGTCCATCAACATTCGCATTGTATCTCATGATTGTGGCTATAACAGGCGCCAATAGTTTCATAGAACTAAGCTATTTTATATAGTTTCTAATAACAATCTGACATCCCTCCGACGCCCCCTACTCAATATGTATAAGGAATATCTAAGCGGAGTATTAAATTGTAAACGTATACCGGGACAAGCCGCCCACGGGCTATCGGAGTTATTTTAATAGCGTGGCGGTGCGAGCTGCGTGCCCGTGTGTACACCGTTATGTCTGGTGAGTTACCGCCACGCAGCGAGCGCTGCCACTTGAAAATACACGGGTCTCCATTACACCACGACATATGTTTATATCGGACAAACGAATGTATTATTAACATAAAAGAAATTGACTGAATCAAAATTTGCTAGAGTAATAACGGAATATCAAAATAATATAATAAAATTTTACTGCGTCATTTGTCGAGTAGGTACAAAGCGCGACTCCTTATCGAGGACTCCTGGGTTCGATTCCCGGTTAGGCTAAGATTGGATTGAAGATAAAATTTCTTATAGAAATTTCTAATGCCTAATATTTGTGTCCGGTGTATGGCAATAGAGCTATGGAATATGGCGATCAACTATTCCATGATGGAATGTAAAAGTAAAAGGTGGAAGTGTATTACACTCCTCTGCCTACCTCTTCGAGGATTACAGGCGTGATGTTACGTTTATTTTATACAAAACTAACAAATACCGTATCGCATCCAACAATGGACAACCACTCAGTGTCAAGTGTCAGTAACAACGAGTGCTTTCTTCAGAGCACAGACTGCTTTATGCTCAAATCTGGACGAATATTCCAAACTAAACAATGCACCTTATATCTACGCAATAAGAGCCAGCGCCGCACACACCTCAGCTACAGAACGAGCCATGAGCTCTTCAGCTTTTTTATTTTTAACCTCCCTATAAGCACCCGATCATTGTACAGTAAAAATAACCACGATCATGAGTATCGAAAGTAATTGTTTGCCATAAGTGGTGTTCGAGTGCCATTATCGGAGGCTACATAAACGACGCTATACACAATGGCTTTATTTTGATAATGTCTTAAGGAATAAACGAGTAGGTATATACCTGTGCTCGGCAGTACACACTACACATGCCGCAAGTCTTCTTCTGAGAGGTGATCCGAGCCCGACATTCGGCCTGATTTTAAATTTGATAAAACCTATCCAATATTAGCCGAATACTTAATAAAATACTTAATAAAATGTCACTTTTGTAAGCATCACATACTAATCGATACGTCATGGGTTCGAATCCCAAGTAGCGGGGATTATAATTGAGTTTTCCAAACTTGAAATTTTTGTCAGTGCACGGAGTATGGATTTTGTCTCCGAAGTATGACAATCGGCTCAAAAACTATCTCATGGGATGTGTAGCTTGACACGAACATGGATACAACTGTTTAATCGTACGAGCGCATTACACCCCTCTGCCTACTCCTTCGAGGAAATACAGGCGTGATGTTATATGTGTGTTATTATTTATTTCAATGTACAAAAAACATTAACATTATTGCCAAATCCGTTTATCGGAATATTAGATACAAAAGACTTCTAATTAATTCACAATCAACTCAAATTACGATCGTATCATAAAATGATACATTACCTGTGGAACGATTGTAGGCAAGTATTTTAATGATCAAGGCGCGAGTCCGTACGAAGAGAGTGAAATTATAGCTGCTTATTCATTTCACAAGGAGAAAATTTGATTTACGGTCACATGCGTCTGCATTGTTAAATTATGTACTAATTAATTAAACTCTGTCAAGTGTAATTGATTTAAAATTTGTTATAGCGAATAGAATTCGGTGAAAATCGTAATTCATTAAGTCTCTTAAAAAATTAATGTGGACTTACGATTATGTTATTTTTTGTTATCTGTTCAACAAGATGTATGGTTGTTGACTGAAACTAATTGTAATAATAATTAACGTACACTCTCACTAACATGTAACTGGAGGAATGTTTATCAACAGTTCTATTAATGATGAAAACCTACTAATGATACAGAGATTTAATGCTCGGTGCTCTATGCCTACCCCACAAGGGAGCTAGCGAGATAATGCAGTGATAATAATATAGAAATAATAATGATAACCATTTATGAAGTTTTGACAATTTTCAAGAATCAAAATCGTTACACTAGACCAACATAACCTACTAGTTAAATTCACATAAAAATATAATAACAATTTAAATACTCGTTACAGGGACGAGTGCCTAATACCTAACCATTACATTTCTGTAAATTTAAATTGTGACAGATCATACCGTCAGCTGAATGTTATCAGTGTTGTTTATTGGGCAGATACGTTCGACACTTGGGGCCACGCGCGCGGTCTCGGCGTGTGACGGCGTGTCTCACCGACAATACGAGCCAGGACTGGTTGCTGTCAGCGACTCCGCCCACGTGCTGACTCCCTTTCAATGCATATGAAATAATTTACTACATCTGTTGCTTGTGAAAGGAACATAGATTATTATTATTATTTATTATTTGTATTGTATTGTGAATTTCTACAGGTAATAGGCGGTACATGGAGATTTTGTGTTTAAATTATTGTATTTTTTTGGCCTCAGTCGCGTCTGGTGGAAAATAGAGACCGTTTGCGAAAATCTATGTCTATATTGTGTCAGCAATCATTTTTACGTCCCATTGGCTACATATCTCTCTCGCATTTTGTATTTGGCATGTTTGTCCAGTGGCTAATGAGACTGACTGTAAAACCTGAGGTCGCGGGTTCGATGTTCACAATGCTGGGTCTAGTTGAAAATAAGTCTGCATAAACACGTATATACGTATTTTATCAGCGGTCTGATGCCATAGCACAGATTGCACAAAATTTGAAACTAGATAACGCCACGTGAGTTATCCCAGTATGTTATTATTATTACTAAGTCATCACTCCTCCCACGCACCCTCGATAACCAATCCCACAGAAAAACGATATTCTATCAGAGATTAACCAAGATGAAAAAAATGACGCACCTCTTAACACTTGTCAACTAGCCGGCTATTTTAACACACAGCACAAAAGATTTCTCTATTCACACGTTTACGTCAAATATTCAAATATCATTAATTAAAAAAATATACAGTGTTAAATTTCTTACTCACCGGTTGTTGTTCAAAGCGAGATAAAAATCGCTCGTGCGGTGTAACGGCCATAAAATCTATTAGAAGTGTCTAGAGGGTAGAAGGGATAATGATCAATTGAAAAAGCAAGATGTCTAATTTTAATCAAGCTGACGATTTTAATTCGGTTAAATGAGATGTGATAAGATTATTATTATGATTAATATTTTAATTTCATTAGATATTGAATTTTATCAGTTGATAAATTTGTAAATATCAAGATATATTATGTTATTTTGCAATCTAAAAATAAATTATGATGATTGATTTTATTACAGTACAAATACATATATATACCTATACTTATTGAACCTCTTTCATTTATACACATAATGTATTAATTTACATGTAATTCTTCCTTCTCTTTTGAAGAAGGAAGAATTTTAATTTATCATTACGTAGTAATTGCAATTGAGTGCATTATTTTTGCTCGCCCTAAATAACTTAATCCGAAAGTAAAATATTACGGAAATATGTAAATAATACCAACAAATTAGCACTTACCAGTTTTATAGATTACTCATTAACAGCTGATTATTTGTAACTTGATATTTAATTGTAACATTCAATTGTAATTGTTACATTGTGTATTTAACAAAATATACTAATCCTAAAAGTAAGTTTACACTAACACAAGAAATAAACCAGCCTCTTTCCCAGTTCAATAATTACTTAGAAGTATTTTCATAGAGTTTTACGCAGCAAAGTAATTGAACATTTAGTAATAATATAATCAACTGTCGACACAATAACGTCACTTCCTTAGTAAGCGAGAAATTTAAATATAAACAATTAAAATAAATTGATCTCTAATAGAACAATAGAGTCAAACATTAATCAATATTGGTAATAACTTTTCGTACATTTGTATACAGCGAGCGAGCTACCCAGGGATCGAAGCCAGGACCTCGTGATCAGCAGCCAGCCTTGCAGCTATTTGACCATCGACGTCGTCTATAATTATACTATATCTATATCTATATATTTTTGCAAATTCGTACTTAGATTAATTATTTTGAAATACATATAAGTAAACCAAGTAAAACATAGACACTTAAAAAATAAATCTAGAAAGATAAATGTATGTTAAATTAATTGAGCTTACAGTAGCTTTAAATTAGTTTAGTACAATGACGGTCCGAACACCCTGTTCGAAGAGTTATACCTTAATACAGCCATCATAGCAACAGAGGGAAGGAAGACTCAACATCGCAGTGCTGTTTGCGGAGACGCACGGAATTTCTGCAATAGCGCTTCTCGCCGTAAAAGCTGACATTAAATTTATATGCAATTGCATTTTACTGCAGCTTCTAACCTGCAAGTGCTTTGAAATTTGTAATGACATCATTACCTACGTTTGAAGTCAATATTATTCACTCTTTTGTATAATAATAATTGAAATGCAACCGGTCGTAGATAAGATGTCCATAGAGTGGACCAGTAGATATATAAAATACTGTAAGTGGCAAGTAACGTAAAATCACGCCTGTAATCCCCGAAGAGATAGGCAAAGGAATGTAGAACACTCCCACTTTTCACCAGTTATATTTACATCCGACTATGGAATAGGTGGTGAGTGTTTTTCCATGCTCCGGGCACATATACAGACTGCAGGCTACCATTAGAAAATCTAAGTTAGATATATCCAATAGCGCTCGACCCGGGATTTGAACCCAGTACCAAGGCAATCATCATCATCATCAGCTTTTCTCAGTCCACTGCTGGACATAGACCTCTCCCAAAGAGCGCCACCGCGCCCTGTCCTCTTCTTGCCGCATCCAGCTTTATAATTAATAATAAATAGATAAATACCAAAACAATATACGTTCAAAAATATACTTAAATATCTACTTTGTTTTATAATTCTAAATACAGGGGCATTTTTAAAACGTGCGGAATGTATTGCACTGCTTGGCTACAGTTAGTTATTGGCCTACATACACGTATCTACATACATACGAGTATGTATGTATATGTTGGATGTTAAAAATCCACCATTAAAAGCGCTTAAAAAGGTTTCATGAGGAAGACTCAGCCGTAAAAGTACTAAGAAAATTCTATTTGACATTTGATTTATATACTCTAACAAATTTGATAATAATAATGGAGTATATTTTTTTACGAAACCTCGTTCATTATTGTTAAATTTTTATCAAATTTCCTTTAATTGTTTCCTTTAAACGTGCGACAAGATGGTAAGACATTGATAGAGCCGCGAACAACAACGCGGGTTGGAATGACTGCAATTGATTCAACTGATGTAGGCCACTTCCAGTCAACATACGGACACAATAGAAAGTTATGGCGGTGTGGGAAAACGGGTAGTTAAGCCCACACCGCCTCGTTAAGCCGTAAACACGCCGATTTTGATACAAGCGATCACTTGTTAAATATCACTTGCTATTAAAGGAAAACATCGTGAGGTCATATGCACACGTTATAGTCAATGAACAATGGATAAATGTTTCAGCAAATATAACATCACGCCTGTGAATGCCCGAAGAGGTAGGTAGAGGAGTATAGAATCTCGCGATTCACCTTTTACGATATCGGTCCCTACAAGGGAAATAGTGAGTTAGTCAATTTTTTTAGCAAATTTACGGCAAACATTTTTCTTCACAAATAAATAACCATTATCATCATAACCCGTCTGCCGCCCCACTGTTGGACACGGATCTCGTATCACAATGAGTGAGGCTAAGGCCACATTGATTCAACTCGATATATCGATGAAATAAAAAAATATGCAACAGAGTATGTTTCGTTGGGTTTACTAATTACGACTGCTTTACTAATTAATACACACCATACGTTTGTACGAGTTAACAAATAAAAGTAGCGATAATAAATGAGCGTGTATTTATGTACATTTTCATTGAAGAAAAACGTTCAAAAAAGTGTGCGAGGACCAAAGCCAGTAATAATTGTAATATCTTTTCATACCTATATCATCTACTGCTAAACCAGATATTGTTCAACACATATATACTATGTAAATAATTTTCTACCAACAAACAAAACCATACCCGTGCTCATGACACAAATATTTCTCCTCGATCGGAATGCTATCCATTACTTCCGATTAAGCGGTCGGATTCTTTAACCACTGGACCAAGAGGTCAGCGAGACAACCTCACTCGGATCTTAATATAAAGCTGTGATTTTTTTTAATTGTTAAAATTATTTTCTGCTTATTTTTCAAAAATAATTTTATTTTATTTTTCTTTCATAAATACTTTTACTGTTTTTTTTTCTTTCAATAATACATAAGACTGATGTACTAGCCAGATTATAGTGTCAGGAGCTTTTCTTTTCATCCCCCATAAATAACAGCATACATACCTGTAACAAAAAAGAAAAAATTATCAATAACGATAATATAACCATCCGATTATAATTCACGGCTATGTGGGCATATTAAAAAATATGAGGTTTAAAACAATTATTCCGCAGCCGGTAGGATTCGAACCTACGCTCCCAGAGGGAATCTGATTTCGAGTCAGACGCCTTAACCACT
>DWTO01003478.1:0-12543 GCA_018244755.1 Jemadia pseudognetus | reverse complement strand
CAGCACCTCCGTGCGGCGCTCAGAGCGCGCGGCGCGGCGCCGCGTGTCCAGCACGTACGAGTACGAGGACGGCGATCTGTACGTGGACGCGCCGGCGCCGCGCCGCAAGCGCGCCGCACGCCCCCGCGCCGCTCGCCGCGCGCCCCCGCCCGCCGCCTACCCGCCGCCCGCCAATGGCATCGAGTCGCTCATCCAGGCCTCCGTGCTGGCCGAGGAGGAGCAACCCGTCACTGAAACGTGAGATATTTGTGACCTAACACTTCATCTATTACACCGACCTACCATATAGACCAACTGAAGCTGATAAATCGACTATACAAAAGTAAAATTCATTCTTGTAAATAAAAATGGCCCTGCGCGCGACTTTTATAGTTTTGGTTTGTGTCATACACTTTTCATAAATTTTGGAATAGATCACTTTATCATCTTACTTATTCACAATTCACTCCCCATCTAATCTATGTATAGTGGGACGTAAAAGTAACTGCTGAAGTGAGTGTAGTACACTCCCCTACCTACCTCTTCGGAAATTACAGGCGTGATGTTACGTTTACTTATTCACCATTGAGGTTTTGAGGCTCTATTTTTCCACCTTCAGAATTGATATTTGTACATGTCTGTTAAATTGTATTAACATGTAAGGTCTTCTAAGGGAAATATTTATTTACACATTTAATTTAAATTTATACAATACAATATTTATAATTTACAGGGAAGACGCAGCTGTAGAGGGTATGCTGAGCATCAGCGAAAGATATACAGCAGCGCCGCAAAGAACTTTTGGATTGGCAGTGGACACTCCAGAACGGCCCCCCAGCTCTGTGCGAGTGGAAAAGTGAGTTAATTATATCAAATGTCTGTCTAATCAGAATTAAAACCCATAATTACAAACCAAATCAACATAGGGTGAATACCTTCAACCAATAGAAAACCAATAGAAAATTCAAAAGTCAACCAATAGAAAAAAATCAACTGAATAATTTTAAAACTTGATATAATTTTGAAAGTATTTAAACAGTACATAATTTGTATGTCAACTGTAGACGCGGAGAAGCTTACGCGACACGCGCGCGCGCACTCGTACAGACATGTCGCTACGCACGTGAGCTCGACGCGCGCTTCATTCTTTTTATTGTCAGTTAAAAAATGATTTTACACCTTCAGTTGTGTAAAAATGGCAATAAATGTTTTAATATATTTACTCGATGGCAGCACCACACCCACTAGCTGCAAGCGGTCTCGCAAGGCGGCGGCCAGCAGTGCCGACGAGGACTATGACGACGAGGAGGACATCATCAAGGAGGTGCATCGGGACGAGGAGTATGGTACGACACCTTGTATTTCATCCAGATTTGTGCCTTTTTATTTCATAGGTTGTAAAAACGCAACTGACGCATCAGTTAAGTGACACCTGTTATTAGTACATTTATATTATTGTTTTATTTTACAGGAAATAATTATTATTGTTAGTTATACGACAATGTAGCCATCAACAACTTTCTCATCATGTGACACTTATTTTATATAAAGCTAACATCCACAGTCTAGTTTCCTTTGTTGTAGCTAGCGGCACCATTGTCACGAAACAGGTGGCAGCACTGCTACTTAAATGCCATAGAGATAATATACAGATAGAATAGGCGGTGTATGAGCCCGTATGTAAGTGAAAATGTTGAGTCTGTTAAAAGAGAAAGAACACCCATTTGGTATATGTGGTGACGCGCGAACTCGCTGGCGGATACAATAATACTAATAAAACTAAAGGTTCTGCTAGCGATAGGGGACGTACAAGCTCATTAACAAAAAGTGATGAGCTAACAGGATGGTAATTGAGAATAAAATATGAGCGTCGTCATTAGAAATTGGTCTAAATAAGCAGGCATGAAATGTGAAAGATTGTAAAAAAGTGAGTAAAAATTGTAATTGTTTCGATAACTTTTTCAGTATATCCATCGTTGGAGATGAGCTCCGACGAGGAGGAGGAGTGGTCGTCGCGGCGCTGCCGCAGCGCGCGCAGCAGGACCGACAGCAAGAGCAAGGGCGACAAGTATGTCTCTCAGTCTTATCTGATCTAATCGCACCTGTGGTTCTCGATACAACAAAGAGAGTTAGACGTAAGGCGACGCGAAATAAAAAAATTAAATGCAAAAATTAATTTTAGGATCAAAGTGTATAATAGAACGTTTCATGTATATAATCTAATAGAAATAAATGATAAGTATATATAAGTAAGGTGGTGGCCGTGCGCAGGGACGAGTCGTGGTGCCCGCGTGCGCGCCTGGGCCGCGTGCTGCCGCGCCTGCGCGGGCCGGCGCGCGCCGCCGTGCGCCGCGAGTGCGTGCGCGCCGCGCTGCACGCCGCCGCGCACACGCGCGCCGCGCCGCCCGACCCCGCGCACCAGGTCAGTGCCTCGCCGCTCTGGCTCTGTATACGAACTTTAGGCGAACCCAATACTCCATATATTAACGCCACATTTTGCACTACGACAGTATCTTATGACTGTACAATAAAACTAGCGCATCCATCCATCATCGTACGTGCGTTCGTTTCCAGAACGCCAAGAGGGCGGTGCTGGCCACGAAGAGCAAGCGCCCGCCGCCGCCCGTACACAGTACACCAAATAACAAGAGTGAGTGTTGTCATTATTATCATTGACCATAGTCAATATCCTAAGCTACTTTTTACAGTTTATACTTATGTAACTGTATTTAAACTTCACGAAATATGGCGTTTTTCCGGTCCAGTATCCCGTAAATATTCATTTTAGCTTTTAGTTCTGATATATATTAAAAATTGTAAATAAACGTTCAGTCAAAAATCTTTTAAAATGCCCCATTGCGGACACTATTACTTCAAATTAGAACATAAATTAACATGATAAAGCTATATTCTTATCATATTGTACTATTTTTCAGATATAAGACTGAAAAAGGGTATGAAGACGGCGAAACAACGCCTCGGCAAGATCCTGAAAATACACAAAATGATATATTAATAAAAGTTAGAGTAACATATAGAGTATGTATTGTATATCTCGTAGTGACGTAAGCGTACGGACGGACACTTGGATGTATATTTTATATATATGTATATGTGTAGAGGACCAATACCTGTTGATATGGTCCCATCAGTATATGAAATTCGATATATACTTTATTTTTCCATCTTATAATAAATAGGCCTTGACAAAAAAGTGTACGGACGACAGAACCTGCGCCAGTGGCGCCCCCAGTTTTTCCTCTTCTCTTTTTTGCCAACCTACCTTTTATGGTTACATGTACATAACTTATCAGAACTTTTGTACATAAATGTCATTTATTTTTTTATTTTATTTTTTCTATCAAAGAAAACTTTAGTATTGCTATGTGATTATGACTGTAACAACGGTACTGGCACACCTGCATTAATCATGTTGTTTTTAATGCTATAGCTAAGTTGTGAAGCCATTAGTAAAATTATGCTTTGAATGTATTTATATACACATGTATTATAAATTTAAAATGTTGAACTGTGGGTGTGCCAGTATTTTACAGAATGCCACATAGGGTCTTTATGTACTTTGAAAAAAATTAATTAGGTATATTATAAAAAAAGGTGGACTGGTTTGTCTTTAGCTAATTAAAAAATTTGCTCTAGATGAACTAAGATTGAGAATGTATATTTACAGACACTGAAATTGTTGCTAAAAAAATCTCATATTCTATATACAGTAAAAATTCTGTTCTGATAAGTTATTTACATTATATTGCATATTTAGTGTGAATATTGAGAGTAAAATTTGATTTATTGACATTGTACAAATAACTCACAATTTTTTAAAAACGGTAACTAATACAATCTAGCTGGAAGGGCCATTTTTTTGGGAACATAAAATTTTAATTTGGATATACATACATTTGGAAAAAGTAATAAAAGGAAGTTATATAAATAAATTTTGTTCTCAATCAAGTACACATGCACCTTCATGAAATCAAATAAAGCCTAAATTGTATCATTTTCATCAGAGAAAAATAACCTTTATTAACTGACATTTTATATGCTATTTTTAAAATAATGTCAGCTAGTTGTCCTCTTTATTGGTACACATATTAGTAGGTATAGTAAAATCTTTTATTTGCATCAAATGAAATATTCTTGAAGCAAGTTATATTCATATAACATTATAGCACCCTTTGCTTAAACTTAACTAAAACCCTTGCCAAAACCACCAATGAAATCATAGCTCCGCATATGTTAATGGGTGACTATCAATATTAAAAACCAAAAGAAAAACAAATTTTAAGCGTTTCGGTTTTCTGTGTGCTGCTTTAAAATTAACTATTTGCTTTTGTATACTTACAGATAAGAATAACTGCATCATTAATAATTATAATTTCATTCATAGTAGGGCTTTAGTGGCTGGCTGTGACCTCCTCAAGCCTCAAGGGACTTGGGCTCATGTGTACCGGTAAAGAAGACACTATCAGTACATTGACATTAAATCATATTCAATTGTATATGTATGTTTGGATAAGATCTGATTTGTATAATAATTTTCTCTATTATTTGTATAATTAAGTCTTATTTGTATTTGGATTTGACAGACGATTTTTGTGTATATCTGTGTTACTTAGTTCATTTTTTGAATAGAATGTTCTCACAGGTCATCCCACTTTGATTTGTGTTTGTGAAAATTTTGTTTATGAAAAAATATTATCAGTATGTATTGAGAGAAATAGCTTTAGATAAAATTTTGCTTATGAAAAAATATTATCAAGTATATATTGAGAAAAATAGCTTTAGAACTTTCTAGAAATGTATATATTTTGACCTTTATTACAATGTAACGCTACACACAGGGTAATGTGGACAGTTGCTTGGGCGGAGCCTATCTATAGTAGGTACAGATTATATCCCGGAGGGTGGTCATTGTCATTTTGTACCTGCACATGACTGCTGGCTGTGTCCATGTGTTATCATCATGTGATCATCATTGATTTTGGATTGTCTATTTACATTTCGCACACTTTGTAAAATCCTGTTCTATCCAGAAAACTCTTGAATACAATGAGAGATATTAGTCTAATGTACATGTGCAAATGTGTTGTTATTCAACCCGCGCGCTTAAAAAATTATTGTACGCAATGCTTCAGAGCTAAAGATTCGTATTTTTCATGCTTGGTATCCCTTTGTTCGGTGCTGGGTATCCCGACGAACTTTAAGGGACTTCATTTCCTTTTCGTGACCGCAAGTCATGTATTTTTTTTTGTGATAGCTAATTTGAAGTATATTAGGATCGATATTATTTCTGGAAGTTATTACGTACTTGGAGGTCGCCCCTAGTCTCTGTCAAATTTAAATACGCACATGTAATTAATCACTATTTGTATTTTCTTTAAATTTTGAATCGCTATTTGTCTAACATGTACGTTGTTATGTATAAAATTTACTTAAAAATAAAAAAAGACATGTATTTTCGTATAACAAAAAAATCACCACCGAACACGTAATATTAACATTATTAAAATATATAGGCGGTAAGGATATATAAATATACTTTTATAAAATTATTCGTTGTTCAAGTTTTTAGTTTTTTGAAAATGTTTATATTCCCATAAAATTGTTATATTCCACTTTAAATGTGACGATATGAAAATAAATAATTTGACATAATATAATTTACAAGAGAAATACGTTCAAAACAAAAGTGACCGTTTTTTTTTCAATATAATGAGGAAGACTCATCGATTCTTGGTATTTATATGTAATGCAGATATCGATTACTTACATACATGGATTTCTCAATTTCCATTCGATTCCTTAGTATCATAGTTCTTACCATAAAGCACGGAACCAAAAAGTGAAAGAAATTAAATATATACATATATCTATAGAGACAGTGAGCGAAGCATCATAGTTTAATGATTACTTTGATATTTGTTATGTCACCCCGCAATTAATTTAGCAATGAATTAATTTCCGATATTTTTATCAGATTAATTTACCCTTAATGTTCGAACCACGTGCTATTTCAAGGGCTGCTTGCATATAGTTTTTGTATTCTGTATCAGTAATTCGGCTCATTGTGACCTATACACAACAACGCTTAAATACAATCGGGTAACTTTATCCTCTATGTTCGACTCAACCCAGTGACTACTGTTCCTGCAATAGCGACAATCGTTGTCCCCCGCACGAGCGTTGTGTTCGCCGATTGTCAGCAGCAGTTTGACAGTTCTTACTATAAATGCTGTTTAATTTATTATTTTGCTACTGTAACTTTTTTATATCATTTACTTGTTTGCATCAATAATTTTTTATGTATCCATTCGTTTGACGCCCGGCCTCGTTTGCGTTTCGGTTCGTTTTATATTAAGTGATAATAGGCTATAAGATGATTTTGCTACTGTTGTACATTTTTTTTTTTTGTTGAATTGTGCAAATAAAATTACATAGTGACAGATGCAAGAGATTTTTTGATACCTTAGATTTAGTAACCTTAACGGATGATTTTGTAAAGTTTTCCATGAACAGTGTTTATATTATCATGCTCTGACATCGTATTGAAACGGTCATATTACCTGCATAATATATTTGTCTGTAACGGCATCGTTCCAACTGTTCGATATGTAGGATAAACTTCAGATGGAAAAATAACAAAGTACAATACAAATGTTGATGAATGCAGGTGCCGAGGCCAAGGCTTACGTTATCTTGGCCGAACAGCTGAGACATTGACTGATGGGGAGGTAGGAGACTCCGACAACAGCGCGCGTGTATGATAAACGTGATTAACATAGAATGAGCACGTTAGAGTTCTAAAGATAGATATTTTGGTGTTCTCTACCTGATTCACAAACAACCGGCCGTGACGATACGAAGATTCGAATAAATTTCATTTTGAAATGTTCATTGAATTATGTATTTTTTATATACATACGACTGTGTTCGAGAGCGCTTTTAAATATGATTTAAATTATGTACAATAACAGCTAATTTTTTATTCAAATCTCTTTCATTAAAATAAAATTTTATGGTGTATGAGACCTTTTACAGACAGGAGGCTTGAGGAATTCAATATCGACCAGTGTCGAATATATCGGAGCTATGTGACGGAAGACTATAGTTTCCGAACTGTTATTGTTGATAATAATAATAATTGTGTATGAATGTGAATATTGAAACGGACTCCCAAGATAAGGATATCTTCACCCCAGGTCGCATACATACTAGGCAGGAGCATCAAGTACCAAGTATCGCTGATCTTACAGGCCCAGATATTGATCACATTATTTTTAAACTCGTGATTACCTCCCCAAGTACCAGAGCCCACTGTGCTTCGTTACAATTTTTTAAAAATCTACACGATTCTATACTGTTCCCACGAGCTAACCGCACGATTTTAAATACAGATAAAATATCATTTCAATAAACAATATTTTGCATCTGTCACTACTCTACAGTTCTTTTTATTATTCTCCGTAACCGACAGGGTTTACGTAAACATTTATAAAGGCTACGTTACCCTTCGTTTTGGGTACGAACATTTTAAATACACAATGAAAATAACTCGTGCAAAATTTGGATGCCTTACATTTTTACGCGTTTAAGATTGAACGGGTATGCTTTAATGCGATTTTTTTACCGTAATTTTGTTTTAACGAATAGTTATAGTGTATGTTTAGGATTATTAATGGCTTTTTTAATGTGTGGTTGAATAGGTTTGTAAATGGATTTTAGACTAATTCCAACAAATCACTTATCCATTGGCGAAATACAGAATAAACATTATTTAAAACAGTAACAAGTTTTAACGACTTGTTAAATGTCCACGCGTTCAGTATTAGCGTAACAGACCGCGCACGCTGCTCGTCTGCTAAAATCTTCATGCTCGCCCACACTCATTCTCACACGCATACGTATCATGCGTATTGGTTATTCGTTACGTGGATGTCCCCCACTCTGCACCTATCGCAACTCTGTTTAAAAGACGTTCTCAAAACAATCGTGTTAGCGCTGCCCAATTATTGATGTAAGTATTAATAGTCATAGCATAACAGAAGTTATTGTCCGACTATTTATCGATACCTCAGCACGTTACAAAACGCAGAAATCAACTAGACACTTCCTCGAATGTGCTTCGCCTTCCGCCTACTGATTAATTCGCTGCCATTAATCGCAGCATCCGTCTTCCTTATCAATATTCGTGTATGGGTAGATTTAGTCTGTCCGTCTCGTAGGCGCTCTGCGGCTTAGTTTGGAGCCGAAACCTTGTCGGGCACCATATACTCGTATGTATGTAGAACCAAATAGAATCGTAGCGCGGCCTATACGCGGGGCCACGAAGTTGAAGAGGTGAGGTGGGGTGAGGATACGAGTGTGGACGATGGGGAGAAGCAGAGACTGTTCGGTGACAATGTTATTACTGGATTATTTTGCTAGTTGTATTTGACGGGTAATTGATTTTTAATCTATGCCAACATGTATGTTTGTATATTTAACTATATTTTGTTTTTGGCAGGTCTGTGTTATATGTATGTATATACTGTCGTGTAGTTTTGTACCTCACTTGTACATTACATAAGTACGTCGCTGTTATATATTATATTTATTAAAATATATATAAAAATAATTGCAATATACAGACTGTGCTGTTTTTTTCTTGTATGTTGTAATGCGATGTTAACACACAAATAATATTAAATGCTCTATTTTTGTCTATGGTTCAGTGATGTTTTTTACTTAGTGTTCATTGCAAGGTCCGATCAAAACCCGATTTAGAGCCAAAACTGAAACAGTAATCAACCAAAATTTTATTTGTTCTTTTTGCATAATATCGAAGCTGAAATCGAATATTACTAATTTAAAACAACAATTCGAGTAAGTATACGAAATAAAAAGAGTAACTAATGGTATAAATAAATAATTTAACCTTTCACTTCATTACAATTGGATTAGGTAATATGTCGGGGTATCACATTGTACATCGAATACAAAGCAAATATGTCATCATCAAAACAGATCGGATTACATGTGATATGATGAGCAACCAGAACTCAGTCACACCAGTATGTCTGGTCAGACCACTGTCTGAATTACTGATGACCGTTAGTTTTGAACCGAACAGGATTTGACCGAAGCTTTCCAAAACTGGATCATTGTTCGGGCCCTACTTTATATTGTTTTATTGTCTATGAAATGAGTACAACGCAAAGTGGATTATGAACGCGCCACAGTAATATTGAGAGTACTTTAGATCCAAATAGTGAGATAAAATAGGGTTGTCCCTGTACCTATTTGTTATTACAATGTTACTAAAATTATTGCTTAAGTCTGCTTGCGAGGAATGCACTATATAACCTTTTTTTGTTAAGTACAGAGTCAGTGGGAATAGTGCCAAGATCTCTCAGGGCGCACTCAAAAGGAGGGTAATTACAGTTTTGTAAAATCTGTGACAAGCCTACTTCCTTAAATCTGTGCTAATTAAATGTATAATAATAATTATCCGTTTTAAAAATAGCATTATAATGTATGGAGCAATTATATTCAATATAAATACAGAATTTATTAAAGATATACCCACATGCCTCAATGAAGTATATAGTATAGGCACATATATACATAGTTGATGTGATGGTTTAGCTATGTATGTGATATTTATTTTAGTAACCAAAGGGCTGCCGGCATCGCTGGTCACACGTGCTTATAGAAGTGGCCAAAAAGAGAAAATATTTAAAGTGTGGAAACAATCGTGCCAAGTTCCTGTGGCTTGCTATTTTTCTGGTAATACGAATAAACCTAGAAAGTTCGTATAAAATAAAACCTTTTTGCAATTTATCTGTAGTCGTTCGAATACAAAGTTGATACTTTTAATCCACGACAATAAAAACTACTATGTTTTTATTTTATTTAAATTTTGTTTTGATATTAATATTTGGTGACTGCCTCGTTGGTCGTGTTGGTTGCAGGTGCGACTGCCGAACGGGAGGTCCTAGGTTCGACCCCCGGGTCGAACACTACAATTTTCTGGCAAGGCTGACAACGACTCCAAAAAGAAACAAATATTGTATCTACATTACGTTATCGTAACAATTTGATTGACTCTGACTAATTATTTTCTTACTTTTTAGAGCATATTATTTTGTTACTTTTTAAGGCATATTATTTTGTTTTGCAACAGTTTTTTTGAAGTCGGTTTTTTGTTTTGTTAAAATTTTTATACTATGTAATGATGACGTAAGAAGTGTGTTGAAATAGAGGAAGATTATATTGAATAATAATTTTTTTATACATCTCTATCAGTAGTTTTAATACCTTAGGCTCAAAACTTTGCAGCCGCCCCTCGTATTTAGTTTTTCCGACCTTACAAAAGTTTCTTTTAGTCTTTACGTGCTCATGAAATATCTTCTATTGTTGGATAGGAACACAGACGTGTGTGAGGTTTTTGAAAGAACCTTATTTCGCTGTACAAAAGGCCCGTGCTTTGGAATAATGAGGTTCACTCGAGTGTCCTCGAGCGGTTCGTTTTTTAAACTCGACATTGGGGAGCTGCAGACGGTCACACGCTTAGGGTGGCACGCAGTGTGTTGAATACCTGGTCGCTTCTTTGATTTCCTCCCACTTGTAAAAGCGCACTAAACGTATTAAGGTGTTGTGTTGATGTGTTGTGTGTTGTTATGTTAACTGGTAAGTGTAGTCGTAGCGGCGGCAAGGCAACATGAGCCTAGTCACAGGATAGCTCTATATGGAGATAAGATAGTGAAAAGATAGGGGTGAGGTTGTAACTGATTTCTGGTCAATGCTGCCTCAACGACGTTATTATTCTGATGTGCAAATGTTTCACATCCAATCTTCCCAACACTAGAGAGATCGGTTTAAATAGCAACGAAACTAACGTATAATGTAACTAGTACATCGATCGATAGTATCCGCGGCAAAGCCGCTTACTCACAGATCCCTACGTCAATCGGCTAGTGTTGGCTAATTGCTACTCCGAGGGCGGCTAAAGCATGTTATCTGATTCCACGCACACCCCGCCGTTAGTAATGCAATAACTAACCGAACCGTAATTTATACATCACGACTTCATTGAATTCTTCGAGCTTAACCCTAAAAGGGTAACCTACGAGGTCTATATTGAATTCTTCGAGCTTAACCCTAAAAGCGTAACCTACGAGGTCTATACGTATTCAATAATTGTCTGTATCGGGCGGGCAGGCGGGCACGCCTAGGCACGGCCGTATGCCCGCCGCCGACGGGCTTGCTGCGTGGGTGCGGTGAGAAGTGTTCTTGGCGATCTCCAACTAGCACGCCCATCGTAGGAATTATGGGGAAGAAACACCAGTGAAAGCGCACAAGGGCGCTTTGGTGGGGGGTAATATATGTGCAGTAGTAAACAGACACAGGGCGGTGATGTTGTGCGAACGTGTACCCAGAATATGATGTGTGTATGCAGGTATGCACTTACATATACATATATGTTCGTGTACTCATAAAATAAACAATGATTGTTTGGATATTAATAAAGGCGAAGTATCTCTCATACATTTTCTCTGCACGCGACATTCGCTCGGCATACCATTAAACAAGTGTTTAGCGAAACACAATCATTTTCTATTATGTCCCGGGCGGGCGCGCGGCGCTCGCACGAACGGCGCTATCATTGTTTATGGAAAGTCATTCAATCAGATGATACAAAGGAAGCATAACGTACAGGTCGGGCCGCTCGTTAATCTTAATCTTGGCATTGTGCAGGTCACGATTGGCTCCAGAGTACTGGATTATCTTGAATCTTAACCTCCCTTCGTATATCACGCAAGCGCCGCTGTTCGTTCCATTACAATGTATACGGCACGGTCCCGGAATGGGTAGGTATAATATTATTTTAGGAACTCATGTGGGAATTAATTAGAATTGTACATGGATTTTTTAAATTTTACTTGTTTACAAAGTAAGTATATAATTCCTTACTATATTAAATACTACAATCTGTTGGACAATATTTACAATTCAATTTAATATGATCACCTATTCCATAGTGGGACGTAAACGTAACCGGTGAAACGTGGGAGTGTTCCGCATTCCTCTGCCTACCTTTTCGGGAATTACAGGGGTGAAGTTACGTTTGTTTATGCTATGTCTTAACATATTCTAATTTGTAATTAATTTAAAGTGTAATGAAGAAAAGTAAATTAAGATATTAAATATTTACCGTACAATGGGGTGATTAGCAACAGCAATTCAATCGTTCATTTCTTGGCTATTTCTAGTTGCTAATACAAATACTTGTTTAAATTTTCATGAGTTGGTAGTTATTTTATTGTATTTTGACACCCCAATAGGAGTTAAATTAGTTTGCAAGAATATTTTTGACAAAATATAGGTACCTTGTTGCACATTAACTTTAATATGGGGTGACTAACAACAATAGATGGGGTGAAACACAACACCTTTAACCTTAAAATAGGAAATAATAGAAAATTAAATAAATATAACATTTTCTTTATTGACCTCGTTGGTCCTGTTGGTTGCAAGTGCGACTGACGATCGGGAGGTCCCGGGTTC
>DWTO01003477.1:0-12544 GCA_018244755.1 Jemadia pseudognetus | reverse complement strand
AGTAACAAACATAAAAAAATACAGACGAATGGAATACCTCCTCCTTTTTGAAGTCGGTTAAAAATTCAAACATCATTTAAGTGAACATAACGGATTTATTAAAAATTAATATCGATATTTAATCAAAACATATAAAAATTAAAAACATTGGTTATTATTAAAATACTGATTCACGAATGCAACCAATGTGTTCTGAAATAATCACGAGCAGAAGTAGTGAAGTGCAAATATTTTAGAAAGAAGTTTAAAATACAGATGCTTGATAAAAGAGCCCTAAGAGATTTTATAGTATTTTTTATAAAATTACAAAATTTCATTAGTTGTAAGTGTTGTATAAAAAGGAATGAGAGTGACCAATTGTGGAGGAGGAAAACAATGACGTGGAGGGAAGCCTATGGTTTAGTAGTCGACAGTTTGTTTTAATTTTAATGTAACCAACTTAATTGTTATTTGCCGACATTTTATTTTAAATTTACACCTGCTAAGAACTTCCTTCCTTTACAGGAGCGTGCTTTATCTACGTTGATGAAAAAATGATGGTGTTGGAGCCGGAGTCTCCGTTAACTTGGTACTGAGCGCTGGCCACCCCACCGCCTGTCTTCACGCCGTTGACGTTGGAGCCGGACGAGCTGAAGGATGACGAGGAGCTGGCGAACTGGGACCCGCCGCTGGAGCTGGACACGACGGACTGGTAGCCGCCGCCGCCGTTAGAGCTGGAGAACACTGACTGGACACCTGACACTCCATTATTGTTGGTCGCGATGTTCTGGAAACCGCCCACAGCGTTCATGTTCATGTTGACTGATTGGATGACGGGATTTAGTAGGTCGAGTGATGGCCACACCGGGACTTGCGGGATCGTGAATTGGGGAAGAACAATGTGAGGTATTTTGATTTCCGGGACGATAACCTAAAAAAGTTAGAAGTGTATCAGCTATTTAGAAATCGTCGAACAAAAGAATGTGACAATAAAATTACGACTACATTTTCAGAAAATTAATCAAAAACAGTAAAAACACGACTGTGATCCCCGAAGAGGTAGGCAAAGAAGAATAGTACGTTCTCACGTTTCATGAGTTAAGTTAATCATTCTGTTACTAAAATAGATCAATGACTACCGAAATTGTGGAATCCGGTAGGTATTTCGATTATTAGTAAAATGTTTAAGTTTAGTGACGGTCTCGTAGCTCGTGTTGGCTGCACGCGGAACTGCTGATCGAAAGGCTTTGGGTTCAAATTCCTGGTCGAGCACTATTTCATTTGTCTAACTTAGATTGTCCAGTAGTGACTCGGAGTGTGGATGTGTGCCCCGTGGCCGCTCGTCGTCCTCCGCGCTGGAGCCACTATTGACTCGTACACTGCTAGTGTGCTCGCGGCCGCGCCCGTTCACTCCTATGTCTAATTATTATTAGTTACTTTCACTTTTTTCCATATCGCTCAATATTTCTATTACACAACTGTATCTCTTTTTAATCACTGAGGTACATATACAATACATGTATGTTACTATTTTACAAATACATATTTAGCACTATTTTTATAATATAATTTTTTTGAAACACATATGTATTTATTAGGTTTGCTGTGTTGTGTTGCGCGTTCCCTGTCATTGTAGTGTGCTTTACTAACCTTTTTTGATACTTCTTTAAAACTTTACCTGTACTTAAGTCGTACCTTATACATTATATTTTTGTGGAACATACGAACACGCTTTACGCTTTGCTTACCGTTTCGGTCCTGCAACAAAAATGAGAGCATGTCGTTAGAGAGACAGGGACAGAAGACGACGGAGCAGGTCCAGGCAAACTTCAATACTGCCTTAGTATGTAATATCGTTTTAGTATAGGCAGGTATTAACCTCTTCGTTATTGTTATCGATGGTTCTTTGTGTCAGCAGGTAAGTGAGGAATATCGGTTTAATGGAAAAATGAGTGCCACGGAATGGAGTACAGCCCCAGCTCCCCCGCAGACCGCTGCGAAACATGTGCAGGGTGAGTTAGGGGGGGCGGCGCGAGGTATTAATGACAATTACAAACAATGATATCCGTTGTACTAACCACTTAATAACAGCTTTTGTCGCTATATATTAGTTCTGTAATTAACAATTTTAAGTTTTAATATCGTCATGTTTAATGTAAGGCACTGAAGAAAAATGAATAACTCACTTCTTTATTTCTGGAGGGTCGTTGCCAACTAGAACAAAAAATTGACATATATTTGATATCTTTGCTTCACGGTTGTGATATTTAATTGTATATTTTTGATGCATATTTACACATAATGTGAATGTAATTCTTCTGCCGCAGTCTGTACAAGTAAGTATAGTACTCACACATTAGCCTGCTCTTGTACAAGAATCGTTTATATACTAACTACTCTCTAATGTCTATATTACTCTAACACGATATGATTAAATAGACATCGTGACTGTCTTGTGTTTTTTTAATATCTGTACAGTTCGATCATTACTTCAACCTATATTGTTCCTAGTTTGGTGACGTCGCTGTTAGGTATACTTAGGTTGAGGATGATTACCAATTCTTTTCCTATTCATACTTTGAAATGACTTTGTCATCAACTGTAAAGCGTATAGATATAAAAGTGACGGGCTCACATGTGACGACGTTGCGCTCCCCGTTGTTGTTGCTGATGACGGTGGTGCCGCCCTTCTTCACCACGTTGCCGTTCTCGTCCACGGCCGTGGAGCTGGACGAGCTCACCACCACGCCGTTGTAGTTCGCGTTGGGGTTACTCTTGCTCTCCTTAATGATGTCATCCATACTTGGCATTTTGGGGAAATCTAGCTTCATATGCTGCACAGCAGGGAAAGTTAATAGCGGCAGTTGCGGTAGTTGCGGCAGTTGCGGCATCTGCGGGAAAATTGTGGTAGTGCACCGATCGTATTCATGTCATCTATACGAGTACCTATATTGATAAGGAGGCAGAGGAATCTTTGTACCCCTTTTTAAGTATATCACACGCACGGGATTTGATGTTGGGCTTAGTTACAGTTTATGTAGTGGTGGAGGGCAGAAAGTAAAAACTATAAATAAGTTATCGATACGTTAAATTTCAAAGAATAAAATATTCAAAATGTATTTTTATACTTTCAATTTAAAATATAAAAAATACAATTCAGTGGTCCAAAAGTAGCACAAGCTAACAATGTAACAGGTAGGTATAGGTAAATATAGGTGCCTGTTCAACATGGGCCCTCAGTAACCTTTATCCTCAAGATCCAATGACAACGGCCGAGTCGCATACAGCCGGTCGCTAGTATAGTTTATCCTTTCATGTACCTACCTAATATTAGTGAAAAACAAACATTATTTGACTGACATTATGTTGTCAGTCAAGTAGGGCAGTCGAATTGTTGAATGTTTTTTTTTATTTTGCATGGCAAACCGGCAAACGCTAAGTAAGATTACCTGAAGGTAAGCAGTCAGCGTCGCCTAGGGATATTTGCAACAGCCGAGAAGCGGCTACTGCGTTGTTGGCTCTCTCCACGCTTTTTTTTAAAGAACCTCTTTTCATAGTGCTCAAAAAAACCGCAGACGAAAACTAAATCCACATATTGCACGTCCGCGCTAAAAACAAGCGTGCCAACCGAACCGTGGAGAACCGCCAAGAGTATAGGTGATGTGGATGGAAGTCACTCCTTGGTGATTGATGCAATACAGGAAAGGTTTAATATAATTTATTCAATGTCTGCCTCGCGACTGCGACATTTCCTGAGCAGTGGAAGCTTACCCGTGTAGTACCAGTGCCGAGTGGCAATCTTGTGTACTCCAGCAAAGGTGTTTGAATCGGCGATTCATCACTACCTATATACACAGGTGAGTGCCCAGCTCTCCAATGCCCAACGCGGCTTATGTCCTGGACGGGTAACTACAGGGAACTTGCTGCATCTAATGACGGAAGTTGTGCTAGCGGTACACTCCGGAAGGCAAGTAGATGTCGCCTACTTTGATTTCCGGAGGGCGTTCGACACAGTCGACAATGACATCCTATTGAGAAAACTGGCCAGCGTAGGATGCACTCCGCACACGCTAAAATTTTGCGCCGGTTACTTCCGGGACAGGCGTCAATATATCGACTGTGGTGGATATCTTTCGGACCAGTTTTACACAAGGTCTGGTGTAAGTCAGGGGAGCAACTTAGGGCCTCTCCTTTGGTAAGTCATTTATCATTATGATAAATGACTTACCAAAGGTTATCCATGAGTCCACTTACCTACTCTTCGCTGATGATCTGAAATTGATGGTCGATGTAGGAAACATCTCAGATCATGTACAATTACAAAGCGACATAAACAGGGTAGTTAAATGGAGCCACGATAACAAGTTGTTTTTTAACGCGGACCAATGCTCTGTGATGTCGTTTAGCCGCGCCCGTACCCCCGTCACTATCCATACCGTGCTGAAGGGAAACCGCTGCAACGAGTCACACAGATTAAGGATCTAGGCGTTTATTTCACTGCAGACTTAAAATTTCGGGGCCATATAATGGAAGTCTGCAGAAAAGCATTCCGAAATCTTGGCTTCGTTATGAGGCAAACACGAGGTTTTACTAACATTAGCGCCATACGTGCATTGTACGAAGCTTTGGTAAAGAGTGATATGGAATGCAATTCTGCAATATGTCTCCAAGCGAAGCTAAATACATTATGATGTTAGAGCGGATTCAGAACAAGTATTGCAGATTTTTATACTTAAAATTATTTGGAGTATACCCTGGTTATCCATTCCTGTATCCTTCTCTGTTTGTTCTCGGTATGGTGGGATACAGCAAACTGGACACGAGGAGGCAGTTAACTCTAGCTAAATATGTATTTATGGTGCTACGTGGTAAAGTCGACAACCCGGCTTTACTGCAGGAACTCAGTTTGTGCGCGCAGTGACGGCGCGCGCGCCTACTGTCGCTGCCGCGCGCTAGGACGCACCTGTTGCGCGACGCGCCGTTCACGCGCGCGCTGCGCACTCTTAACATGGTGGCTGAGCGCGTCGACTTGTTTAGTTGCTCACTGAACGAGTTCACAAAAGCCTGCTATTATGTAATATGTAAATAATGTACTGTCTTTTAATAATGTTGTATATAATAAATATGTATGAAACTTAAACTAACGTATTAGGTTACCCTGTAATGTTAGTTGTAAGTGAGATTTTATAAAATAAATAAATAAATTTCAAAACATTAACTTGAAATTAAAACGTATCGTACCATCACGCCTGTAATGCTCGAATAGGTAGGCTGAGGAGTTTAGTACACTCCCGCGTTTCATCATTTACGTTAACGTCTTACTATGGAATACGAGGTAAGACTATTGCCATACACCGTGTATAAGTCCAGACTTGAGCCAGTTCTGGAACTTTCCACTAGAAAATTTAAGTTAGAAAAATCCCATAATAAACGATATGAGCGTTGAACCTAGGACTTCTCGATCGGCAATCGCACTAGAAATCCATTCGACCATTATTGAAACCTTAAATTTATTTTCGAAAATTAATAATTTTCGCTCAATTATTGTTAAACAAAGCCCGTTACCAGATTGTCATAGTTCTATATCTGTAACATAAGATTCAAAATTCTCTTCTAATTTACAATCACACGAAATACTCGTGTGAAAAGTTTTAAAATATTTATATAGTAAATCTTTCTTTTATATGATGACAAGCTCTTCATACCTAATATACAAAGTAATGTTAGAAAAAAACACAAGATAATTTAAAATGATAACTAAAGAAAACATTGTCTATACTTCAGTACAACTCATAGCGTTTACAAGAGTGTCTGTTGGTATAACAAATATCGTACAAACATAATTTTGTTGCAGGAAGCGGAGGGCCAGAAGACGAATAATGGCATCCAGTACCGACTACAACTGCTTTATGCAAATGGTAAGTTCTCTCTGTTATTTATTAAGAATATCTTAGTATATTTTTACATGTTAACGTCGAAAATACTACCTATATGTATATGAGATAAATGGTAGAAAGCGGCAATAAGCCAACAAAGTAAGAAAATAGAGTAATAGATATTTCTAAGAATTTGTTACTGGATTCTAATGTAGATTAGTCATGAATTGCAATAATAATAATAATTTATTTGTTGTAATGGATTTAATAATAAAAATCAACATAAATTTCTGATTAGTCATGTAGTAAGTTCTTTACAAATCCACGCCATGCCCATTGTCAATTTGAAAATGGAACGAGAATTTCCAAAAGACACAAGTGTTCGAAATACAAAAAATTGACTTGCTTGATAACGTAATATTTTCTGTTTTAGACAATTACATTTAAATTATCGCGAGTAGTGTCCCACAAAAGTAACATTAGATTTGTATGGTTGGAGATATTTAACATTTAGTTATCTTTGTCTAGCTCATTTGCGATTCGGTGTGACGATCTGACCATATTACAATAAGTCTTATCAACAGTACTTTAGGTACGGTTGTAAACTATCGAATGTGCTTGTAAATCAACATCCTATTAAATAGATGAGCTGAATACGATGGGACGTATTTAGGATGCAGAGCTAAATCGATAGTTCAGGAGCTGGGCAAATATTGTCACGTCTTGCGTCTAGCATTGACAGCGTATCTCTAGTATTGTGAGCAGTAAACTGAACAGCAATATAATATCTACAGGAAGTATCGATTTTATGCAAAGCTGAGTCATATTAAGGTTTTTATTGAATCTTTCACAACTAATCGAAGTGTAAAATATAAGAAAGAAACCATTATGTAAAGTTTAGAATGGCGGATATCTATAGGTATTACTGACTACTTACTACTGACTTACTATATTGTTTATATGTACATACTTTATCGTTATTCTAAAAAAAGGTGGTGAGCCTATTGCCATGTACCTACCGGACACAAATCCAATAGCAAGTGATATTTAAACTTAAAACGCACATTTTTAAGAAGTGCGCGCTAGGGTTTGAACCCGGTCTGTCGGAGTGAGAGGTTGAATTTCAAACTAGGCTATCACTGCTATATACATACATGTTTGTACCTATAATTTTTAATAGTTGGCTATGTTAATATCACATTTACGAAAAATGAACATTTATGAATGTGAAAACATTTAAATTTCGAACCAATCGTCTGCTTCAACCGCAGTAGAATTATATAAGGCACAAGCGGTGCTTTACTGTACGTGCACTACGCTCAAACACGTCAATATTATCGTATTTCACATATAAGCTGTGCCAAATTACGAAACCGCCTTGCCATTTCAATTTGTGTCTTGTGGCCTTGACACAAAGCCTACACAGCGTGCAACAAATGCTTTTGTATTCAACAGATGTTGGAGACAATGCATACGACGGACGCCTGTAAATATTTGCCATCTTGGCCGTTAGCGGAGGATAATGGAAAATTGGCACCGCACAGACGCCGGCTCCTAGACTATGAATGATGATTGTATCTCAAGCTCTTAGTCTACCTAAGGGATACTTAAACGTACCGCATAATAGTAGCCAAATCACTTTACCTGTGCCACTTTATTGAAATACAAAATTAACTCGTTATTGTACATATATGTATTCATATAACAGCCACTTAATATTGCGAGTGTATTAAATACACTTGCAAATATTATTAAACGAATCCTATAGGCCTCCCTCATGTGCCTTTAAACGGAACGCGCCAAAAATTCCACCGAAATTTTCATACCGCGACCGCCGTAATGGGACAGTTCGGTCCAATTACATGCGAAATTAGTTTCATTAACCCGAAGCTTTTTAATTACGACGGCACACCGTGTCTATTATTTTAATTCTCGTCGCACGGGAAACGGGAAAAAGTACGGCAGCGAGTGTGGTGGCAATTTCAGGAGGTTAACAAATTGTGCAATGTCTGGCCACGCGAGTACGTATGGAGTCGTGGCGCGCTACGATCTAACATATGTTGCTACTGTGTGTGAATGTTACAATTTAAAGCCCGTACAAACGGGGTAATGTGTTTGAAGACGATGTCATGATGGATGTGACGTCACAACTCTTGTCGCCATTTCTTATAGTTATATGTACTATTACATTTGTTGAATCGAAGCTTATTAAGCATTTTTGTGTATTTAATTATGTTTATTAAATCAGTTGTGGATTTGAAAATATAAGGTGAGATATATAAGAAACTTTATAAGATAAAATAAGACTCTCATATTATGTTTTATAGGCAGCGTACATCGTCTTTTATTTACAAATAACAACTGTATACGGAATTTTATTAATTGACTTCAGGAGATGTGATAAAGAATAAAACGTTTTAGTTCATTTCACGTTTTAAATTTGTTTTATATTTAACTATATAAAGGATGAAGGGAATGTCTGAAGCCTAGCCAGTTCCGTTTACAAAGATCTAAAATAAAGATGATTTGTACAAACGATACCATCCTTAACGATGATTTTCGCTTGTTCGCAGGCATCCGACAGGAGCAGGATATCTTTGTTCGGCTAATCGACTCTGTAACGAAACAGGTGAGTTATTCGCAAACGTTGAAACTTTCAACGCAATTTATGCTAATATACTTCATGATTAATGGAGATTGTTTTATATTCAGGTACTTGGTTTGTAAAAGCAAGAAAGCTTATTAGGCTGTCTTTTTGTAACACCACGATATAGTAGAGAGTAATAGAAAATGAAATTAAAAATATCTCTATACATATCTATGCACGATCCTAAGATTTCAAAGCAGTCCTGAAGTGAGTCTGTATTATGGTAACCAAAGTCATTATAAACTACATAATACATATATATACGAGTAATATGTACATTAAAAATGTATTTAGTTTTCTTCTTGAATTTTTTTTTGGAATTTATTTACCTTCTCTGTTTGTGGTCAACATTATCAGTGCATTTGAGTAAAGTATTAGACAAAGTTCTCCTCTAATTAGCGCTATCGTGTCCACGCCTGAGCCGACACGCTCCGAGCCCTCTGCAATATCATATGTTTATGACAGTTCATTTTATCTCTTCAAGCAATTATACCAAACTGAGCCAACGCATAGTTATCATTCGTAACATACTTTAGTGGAAAAAGAAAGCAAAACCTACATTAATTTTAATATTCGAAAATCTGACCTTCAACTACGTCAGTATAACTTAACAAGTTTCCTCCATCATTCGTTGAAGCTGTCTGAGGAGAAAGTTTATGAAAATCGGCTGCAAAAAGTTTTTGCAAAGTTTCCATGCAGTTGGAACGATTGTACCGCCGCCTCGTGGCGGCCACGCGGCCGACACGTGTCTTCCAACAGATTGTCATCGCCGCCGCGCGATTAGACCCTAATCCGCACGCCCACTCGCTCGTCGGTCAACGAAATTGCATTGCGTAGAACAATCATTAACATTATCTCGCGTTACTACCTATTTTATTTTAGCCGTTACTTTCTATAAGCCACTTCGAAAAGAACGCTCTCGAAATTTCGGGAGTGTGAACGCGCTTTATACTTAGAATTTAAACGCGAGTGTGCGAGTGTCGTGTTCTACGTTCATGAAAGGCGCGAAACTTTATATTTGATTGACAGGTTTTAAAGGGTTGCCATCGAATTACTTTTGTTGAAAAATTAGATGTCCGATGCGATGTAAGCGGAGCAGGATTTAATAAAAGTTTGCTTTACCATATTTTAGTAATGGAAATACTTTTATTGGAAATATTTGATAATATGATCATGCACGTGAATAATTACATACCTACTGTTTTTTAGGGATTTTTAAGGATTTTAATCTTAGTTAAATAGATATTTGCTACTTAATTTTTTTATTATATCATTATTCAATCCTATTTATGTACAAACACTTTGTAATGTTTATCCATACGTTTTAATGTAACTGAAAGATACCAGTTTATTCATGGGTCAGTACATAAATATTAAAATGTACAGTAACACTTCAAAATGAACATAAACAAAAGGTGCCCGAAAGGCTGGCAATTATCACGCGCGAGTTTATTACATAAATAACAATTTTAACACTGGAAGCCATCATGAAACTTCGTGTACCTCACATATATAATTTCAACACGTCCCGAGCTCTTAGTGTTGTGTAACAAGAGGCCAATTACGAAAGATTTATGCCGCGAACATAATTAACTTAGGCCGAACGTTGTTAACTAAGAATTACTGAATCGTACGTTTGTATGGTGCACCCGGTCTCATCAAGTTTAGTTATTATTTGATACCACATTAAATATATTTATTCGTACTTAGAAACCAAAAAAAGCACCAAAGTAGGTATATTAATTAGAATTTTTGGTAAATATATCGAATATCTAAATCTTTCTTATTTGATAAGATCCCGTGTATTTGTAAATCCACTATTAACATTTTTCTCAACAGTTACACAGATGTCGCTAGTGGTAACAAAGTAATTAATACGGGCATAAGTTTGAATATGGAATAGACCATAGACATTTAAACATGCTGAGCGAATGAGACGAGAATGACACGCAAAACAGTCGTTCACTAAAATGGACAGCAAGATGGCGTCTAGATAATAGTGAGTAGCGGTCGATTTAATTGTATTAAAACGTTAGGCTGAGCACATGACCAATCAGCTAATGCTGGACACGGCATGCGAAGCGGGCACGCGACTGTCATACAAACAAAAAATAACTTTCTGATATCTCCTACATACTATTACGTTTTGCAATATTACTCAATGGTAACATTTTTTCATAGTTCCACTGTACATAAAGTTAGAATTTATATGATAATGCATGAAATTTGCTTAATTAAAAATATTGTCACATTTATTTTCCTGTTTACATTGTCACGTTTTGCAATGAACTTTAGGTGGTTCAGTGACATTCTGGCACAAACATTAGATAACATGGGCGACCTATTCAAATTCCTACGCCTAGGAAAAGGTAATGAAAACACACAAACAGTTGTCACTATATTCTACCGTATTATAGAAATAAATTTTATTATTATCGTCAATGGCAGTAGGAGTTCAATTCAGTGAAAGTTCCGCGTTAAGAGCTTAAATTTTCTATTTTCTCACAAATAATAGGCTTAGTGGACGAACCATCGATTAATAGTTGAACAAACTGAACCAAATGAACGAAATGAAGGAATCTTCAAATGATAAGGAAGTCAGATGAACTTTAAGATTGTGAGTTCCAATGAAACTAAGTATTATTATTTATAATAGAACATGAATATATCTAGAACGAGAGAACTATTTGCGTTCACATACTAAATCACTATCATATCAGTATCTAAAACATCAATCAGGCACCCTCTATTTGAATTTATTCTTAAGATACTGATTCATGGTTCACGGAATGGGATTCGAGCAAATCCCATAGAACCACCGTGCCTTGAATGGAGAGGCGTGCGCGGCGCACGTGGCCAGTTGATTATGTTTACTTAACAATGTTCAAACAACATGTTAATATTGGTCTCTTTGTTGAGAAAATGACTTTCGGAAGCTGTTGTGGAATGGTCAAGATAAATTACATTGGTTATATTATTAATACGTATATACGTAATTACATAACGGTATGTAGGTACGTAATATGTACGTACATACCGTTATGTAATTTTTATTTATTTGTTCCTAAACTTAGGTTACAAAGTGCGAATCATTAGGTTCGCATTATATATCATGTAAACAAAATACATAGATATACATAGCAAAGATAAGATAGATAAGACAAGATAACCTTAGTAGGTTTTATAAAATGCTGGACTGGCCTCTTGAAAGGCCACTAAAGCAGCATATAAAAGAAACTTTTATGTAATCTTTGCAAATAAACAGCTGATACTGAATGTACTTGCTTAACTGTTTAAAATTGTGATTTTGCAACGATTTTGCGTGAATTTAAATACCCCTTGAAACTTTAACTAGATTATACCTTCTCAATCATTCACTATATAGAATAAAGTAATTAGATTAATATTTTCTAAACTAAAAATAGGTTTATACCAACTTATGAACTGCGTACAAAAATATACAATCACGACTAGTGTAAACGTAGCATTAATTTTTATTTTTTATAAGGTACGTATATTATAAGCAATTCTTCCGTTGCACTCACTTGAAAATTTATATGTAGAATAAGTAAATGTAAGGAAAAGGAAAATGCAGTGCCACTGCAATAACAATAAAAATATCTACGCGTTGGAACATCGTCGCGATGCTATAAATCAGCGCTCTTCTTGCCTCCGTAATGTCTTCCTTCTTCTTTTTATTCATCTCTATTGTTTTGAACAAGACTACGTGTTACACGGTCGTTGCACTACGAATATTTCTAAATTTCTATATGTATGTAACAGAATTTTTTCAAAATGGCATATTCACATGATGAAAGTACATACATATTTGATGGTTTACTGTGTTTGTGCGCACAAAACGAACACAGATTTGAGTAAATTTGGTGACGTATTTACGATAATAAAATTGTAAATATTACTAAGATAATTTATAATCAAAAAAATATTTTTGCTCGTAAAACGTTCTGGGATAATTTTATAGAATTTTTGTTTGTGTATGTTGGTAGATACAAAAAATAAGTTGACTGGAATAGAATGCCAT
>DWTO01003476.1:0-12547 GCA_018244755.1 Jemadia pseudognetus | reverse complement strand
GAGTCAAGAGTCTCAGAAACCGGCACGCATGTGTGAAGAGAGTGATGAACGTGGAGGAGGCGCGGCGGGTCTGTACGGACAGAGATATTTGGCATTCGGTGCCCTCTGCCTGCTCCGTAAGGGACCTGGCGTGAAGATACGTTTGTATGTAGCTTTTTACCTTTTTACATGTATATGCTTTTTTACCTATTTAAGGAAAAAAAACGTAACACTACGTCTGTAATCTTCGAAGGGGTAGGCAGAGAATTGTAGTACCCTCCACGTTCCAACAGTTACGCTATACAAACATCTTATCATGGAATAAGGTGGTGAGCCTATTCCCTATTAACTATTAGAAAATCTCACAAAAGTCTTATAGTGCGAGACTGGGGATTTGAAACCAGAAACAGTCGCGCTTGCATCGCTTAATCATATTGGTAGATATATATGTAAGTCAAAATTACAATAACTATTATAATTACAACTTCAGTCAATTTTCGCTTACGAATGATCATTTTAACGTTCAAGTTTTACAACCTATAGCGTTTTATTGATCTCATTGAAGCAAAGTCTCTGCAACGCGCGCTCCCCGGCCCTCGAGACACTATGGGACTTGCATGAAAGTCTGTCTACGGAGGCACTTTAAAACTTTAAAATAAGTCAGACTATTTCCATTAGCTGCTCATTTTTCACTCTTATGTTTTTCTGCAATTGCATTTAATGTACTATTGTGCATGCAACAATGTCTCAGCGAAATGGCGGCGTAATAGCTTCGACCATTAACGCGTTGTAATACAGGCATTGTCGTCACTCAAATATCTATTCGATGTTTTTTTTATAAATATTACAGGTGTTCGGAAGATGCATTTTTTATCATTTTTACTCATAATTCTTACCTATCACCCGTACATATGTACCACGTTGAAATCGAACCCACGAACTTAAGTTCAGCAGTTAGCTTTTATTTACTACCCACTGGACTAACAAGCCTGTCAAGAAGAACTGTACTTAATGTAACAGATGACGTGAACAATGACAAAAGAATAATATTCCAGGATAGATATGTATATGTTACGTTGTTTCCAATTTGAACCTCATCACCATCATCAAGAATTATCGTCGCACTGATGAACACCGGTCTCCTGTTAGAATGAAGACGGCCCTGATGTCATAATATAGTAAAAAAAATCACATACATTCGAACTACACTATACCGTCGGTCGGGTTCGTGCCTGTACAATTAAAATAAATAGTTTGATTGTAAGTTCGGAGTCGCATGCAACAATAATAGGTAGACGTAATGTGTATGCAGATATGAACATAAATTGTACTGGACACGATACTGCCTTACATTGTATCAATAATGTGTTATCGGAATACTGTGCAATAATATCTCGGTACGTATTAAAGGGAATTTATTGGAGAAAATGTTCATTACATAGTATTTTGTTATTAGTACATTACCACGTATTTAACTAACAACAAGATTACTGGTAATTGTTTATTTTGTACCAATTGGAATATGACTTCAACTTAACATTAACTTTTGTTCAAATATCAATAACGAAGCTTCCTAAGAGAATGCCTGATATAGTAATAAGCTAAGATACGATATTTTTATTATCATTATACCAAAAAAACTTATTAAATGAAATTTTTATTTCATAAATGGAATGAGTCTCTGGGCATGTTAATCCAGCAATTTATTTGTAACATCACGCTTCCAATCCTTGAGAAAGTAGGCAGAGAAGATTAGTACTTATACTCCCACGTATCGCCCACGTTTATCCCCATCATGGATTAGGTGCCGAGCCTATGATTTGAGCCGAGCAACACCGGGCGCAAATCCAGACATCGACCCACTATTACAATTTTTTACTAGAAATTGTAAATAGAAAATCAATCTATTTTCTACACTCAATAACACAATAGAGTGACTTCAAGCGTCAGGATAAAATTATTATTTATGTATTCATAAAGCAACAAGGGTCGATGGGTATTATCGGAGCAAATTAATACCGTCTGCTAAGTGGAATCAGTGCGCGCGATTGAATATTTTAGTTCATAATTCCGGTCTAGCACCTACATCTAGATAATATTATTTCAACTACATGTAATGTAAGATATAGACAGTATTACTTGAGGTAAACGGAAAAAATTTAATTCTAGTTTATTTTCTGTAACTTTTTGCTACTATTTTTTGGTTGTACTTACATACTTTTATATACATATGCTATACAATTGGAAAATACCAAATATTGACATACAACGTAACTTCACGCATGTAATCCCCGAAGAGGTAGGCAGAGGAATGCAGAACACTCCCACGTGTCACTGGTTACGTTTACGTCCCATTATGGCATAGGTGATGAGCCTATCGCCATGCATCGGACACATATCCAGACTTCGAACCACTACTAGACAAGGTTAAGCGATTTTAAGTGCTATAACTTTTTTGTATGCAATAGCATATTATTCCAAAGTATATGATCTACTATTGGGTTCATTTTACTTGTAATTCCTTTGTGGCTCGGAGCGTCGATTTTTGCCCGGTGTATGGCGACGAAGCCTTTAGGCGCACTCGCGTTTCTCGACCGCCAGTGTGAAAGGACTGTCACGTTACATATTAACCTAGTTAAAAGGTATAACGGAGAGCGACATCCCGCGCTGAGACAGCTATTTATCATATTTATTGCGGAGTGAATGACACTGTTTTATGTATAGTTTAGTACTTGATGAAGATTAATACACGCTGTGGAGAATTTCAATGATGGTATAATTTTCATCAATATGACATGGAACAAGTATGTGCCTATTCTCAGTGGCGTGGAAGAGTCTCTAGCAAGTTGTGGATACCTAAAGAGGTGGAGAATAACATTTTTTACATATTTTACCAGTCGTGCAGTGTCATTTCAAAACACTTAACAATATTAACAATTAAACAAATATTGGACGTCACAAACGTGCTAAAATCACATAAGGTGGCTTTGTCACTTAATAAGATCACTTACAGCGTACTTATTCGTACGGGTAGATGGCGTAAATAAAACGGTACAGACTAGTGATGTTCCGGATATTCGTATTCGTATCCGCGGATATCCGAGGAAAACATATCTGTATCCGTTACTTTTCTCGCGGATATTTTACAGATCTTTTACTTTATTAATTTTCCATTGATCCCTTAACCCTTTTGAATAGCCGAAGAGACGCGGCTATTACATACTAGAAGGTTTTTTTTAATTGTGATATTTATTTATTTTCATTTTAATATTTCTAAATAGGTACATTGAATAAAATAAGAAATTATATAACAATGGCTTTGCTTATCCCTAGATAAGTCCCTTACATAAGATTAACGTCAAGAAATCATTGTTAATGTTTAAAAAAAAAATCGTAGCAATTGTAAAAGACAAACAAAAATATACATTCACATAATACGGACATATTGATAATGCATAACAGTACCTACATTTTAAGGATGGTGAAATGTAAAGTACATTAGTAGACACAAATTACAAAACGATTCACATCGTCCCGTCACAAGTGTGCGTCGGGAAAAGCGAGCGGAATACAAATAAACGAAACGCTAGTAGATTAGTGTGTAGGAATCAATATTCGGGATACACGTAGGAGTGCAGTTGGTTTGTACATTTGCAGGCAAATACCGTACGCTGGCAAGTTGTTTGGTTTGGCAGCCTGCGGTCTTGCTGTCCTGTCTCGATGTTTAGAGCCGTATACATTACAAGTCCGCAAAATGTGTACCTATATTCAATGTACGTACGCAGGCATGTGTGTGTTCAATGAACGTACTCGTACGTATGTTCGTATGTATGTGTGTCGGCTATTCGGTTTGTGTACGCGGGGTTAAGGCGCTGGCATCGTGACCGGTTCGGGAAATATAAACTTTATTTGTCGCGGACAAATAGTTACGTGCAATTTTCGTTGTTCTTTTGCCTTAAATATGTTCAGTCTTGTCTTCAGAACGATCTGAAGTATTATATAGTGTTAATATAACGTTAAGTTATTATTTTCTTATGTATACAACAAAATTATTTTTTGGTGTAACTTCAGGAATTTTACAGTTATTAGGAACATACTATATAAATAGAATATATAAATGTATACTCATAAACATAAATACAGTACATAAAAAGTTCAAATATATAATTATGTTAATTGTACGGTATCTAGCTAGCGACGCTGGCATTACACTTCTGTCTTCCGGCCTAAACGGACGTGCCTCGCGCTGCTAACGGAATAATATGCAACTACAATCTTGTGTAACTTAATAATCTTACGAATAGTCTAAAAAGTTTATACAAACTATTATATTAAAAATCATACCACTTACCACAGCGGCTTCTTATTTAATAATATTCTGGTTGAAATATTTATGCAATTACCTGAAAACAAAGAAATTACGTTATTATTATGAGAATTATAAGCTTTTTTGTAAAATGTCTGACACAATCGAATAATAGTTTCATTAAATAATTTTTATCATTCATTTCTAATAAACAAATAATCGACAAATCTCGAATAATCATTTCATTTTAATTATAGTTCATTGTAAGTTGATTGTCAAATGAATTTATTTGAAGTACACAGTTTACGTATAAGAATCATAACGTAATTAAATTGATTCTGTCGACATTTTCCAAACAAAAGTTTCTTATTCTGTTTATTAACCAATGCAATCATTGCCATAAAACGTTACAAACTTTATAAGTACTCAGTCTCATAAACATTGTCCAATATTTACTTAATTATCATTAAATAATTTTACTGAGAAACATCGGAAGTCGTTATAAAACATGCACTCTTACTCCTGGCCAGTTGCGAGAAGTCAGTTCGCTGATGTAGAACAAGTAGAAAATAAGCCTCAGGATCAAATATTAAAAAAGTATTCGCATCATTACGAATTTTGCTTTGGAACCGTCCTCATCATTAAAAACTTTGTTATGAATGTGAACTTTTTCCATGATTCAGTTAAAGAAATTTCAGCGCTTTCCGTAATCAATTCACTACTGTGCTTGTGTAAGGTGGACATTGGCAGAGTGAAGTTGCAAATCTTTAACCTAGTACATATTTGCAGTGTAGTAGTTGAAAGTTTTATCGATTGACGCCAAATGCGTTTGGGTATTCCTAAAGCAATAAGACTGACAGTTCCGCTAATCACTTAGAACAATCAAGCATTTTTCTTGTTTCCTCTTCCGATAATCAATTCTAATAATCAGATGTCTAATCCACATCATTGAATAAGTTTTTAATTGTCCATTGCTACATACAATTTTGCACTTTGAAATGTTACATAATATTTTGGTATTATGGCTGGTATCTCTTTTATTATATTCTCATTAAAGTCTACGTTATCATTAAATAACGAGAAACAAACTCACCAGAAATTCAAAATCTTATTGAGACAGCCATTTCAAATGTATAAAATATTAAATAAATATAAACACTTGAATTAAACAAATATAGGACATTAACGAAACTTAAGTTTATTTTGAAGGTATATTTAAATTAATAACAATATAAATTGGTTTCATCAATTAAATAACCGCTTCGTAACGAAGAATAAAAAGTGACTTGCCTAACAGCCGGTTACAAGCGTACAATAAGCTCTGTTCAAAGCGTCAATTTGGTAACACGATAACGTAACGTAACCACCGTGAAATAACTAAATGCGGTGCGTGATAGGCGATACCTGTAATGTATGGCAATTACACAAATGTCACCTGCAATTATACATAGACGGCTCACTATTAAACGAATGCTTCGAACAATACTCAAATAATAGATGTACGAGCATTGGAGCGATGCGTGTTGGGGAAATTAATAATTTGTTTAAATGTCAACCACCACAAATTACAAAGCGTTGAGATATTCAAAGCTCTTTTTGCGATACAATTGAAAAACACGAATATACGTTTCTTTGTGCTTTCGTTGGCAATAAATTGTATTAGGCACTATGTCAAACGAACTACACTAAAATATCTTTTAAGTGAAGAAAATTAGTAAACCATGAATTCAGGATCCTTCTCATATATCGACCGATTCGAAGTGCAATAATAATTGTAGAACTAGATAACAAGAAACAGTCTTAAATCCGACTTAATTAACAGCTGACTAATAAAAAATTTTAACTACCCTCTTCATTTCGAATTAAACTTGTTTAGCAGTTCACGCTGTTATATTTCAGTTGTTGCAAAGTTTCAGTGAATCGACGCTTCGTAACACTTAAACGTGTAATGAAACTAAAATATCTCTCGCCCGCGGCTCCGCTCTCTACTCTGCTCTAGGACTTCCAAGTTTTCGTTTTGTTCAGCGCTCTTGGGCCAACTTGCTGGCGTTTTAAAATACCTTAGGTATTACATTGGAGGCGGCTATCCGTATAAATTTAAGTTAAATACTCATTAAAAATGTTATATAGTACAATGGTGGTTTATCTTGCGGTTCGGTTTCTTTTCATTGAAGTCCTGTTTAAAGAATTGTAGGTAGATACAAGATGGTATGAATCATTTGATTGTAATTTGCAAGGATATCAAAGACATATACGATCACTCTCAGTAGGAATTCCATTTAGATGTTAGAACTTTTTGCATTAACGTTCTGTAAAATAAGCAGGCGTAACGGGGCGGAGTAAGAATACATTCCCGGACCCCGGGCCGGGATACAGAGCGCTGGCAGACAGCGGTATGTTGCGGTCTGCCAAGGCACAGCTAATACCCTGGCCGCCTATGGCTACAACGTGAGTGGTGCTAGAGGTGAGCTTTGCGATCCCAACCCGCATGCCCAGAGTGAGGATTACGGGCATAACTTATCAGGGGAGGCCTATGTCCAGCAGTGGACTGCAATGGGCTGATTATGAATTTAATGAAAATAAAAACGACTATGTGGGAGTGTTCTACACTCCTCTGCCTACCTCTTCGGGGATAACAGGCGTGATGTTACGTTTTTTTTAAAAAAGGACTATTAAACCTTCTTTTTTATTAGGTAATGGAACTATGCAGATAAGGAAACTGCAATTCAATATATTAATCATGCATCAAACCGAACATTAATACATACAACGTTTTACGTCGGCCTGCACTTCAAAGCGTCAAGCGGATCGCATTCAATACAACAGAAAATAAATAAAAAATTCCATTCGCGTACCAACAATCGCTTACACTCATAATCGTAAAGAATCTAGTTCCTCGCCACAAGGCAAAATTACATTTAATAGACAATTTACATAATTACACAAAGAGCTTTACGAGTGGAACGTTAAAATGTATATCGATACTAATTAACAGTTAAGGACCTTTAAAACCCACACCCAGCCCCCACAACCCCCACAATACCGCTAGGTGTGTATTATCGTTAATATAATTAATAGGCAGCGATATCTTCATTTCCAATTGACTCTCATATTATATTAATGTACACTGAAAAAGATATATGATTACAAGTTTTTACGACTTTTACACCCGGTGTTATTTTCGTTCCTTGTAAGTATAGTGAAATTATACACTTCAATACGAGTCGTGTATTTTCTTTTGTATAAAATTAGAAATGTCTAAATCGATGTACAAATTACACAGTGTCATTCGTTTTGTGTTTAATGGTATTTTAAGCTTAACCGATACAATGATTTGAAATACAATATTGAAGGTACAGGGATATTAATTTGTCATGCTTGTCATTTATTGAATGTGAGATTGCAAAGTTTATCAAACAATAGTATTCTCCAGGATTCATAGACATTTTCCAAGGTTCCATATGCACTTACCAATAAGTGATGGCTAATGATGATCAGCTGGAACGGAGATTCCTCATGAGTAATTATAAAATAGTGGAAGCATATGAAGGTTGATTATTAAGTCGAAGTTGGTCACCGCTTATTTTGAAGGAGATCCGTGGAGATCCGTGGCGATCAGTGGAACGATCGGAGAGTCCACGGTGAGCAAAGCGATGATCAGGACGAAATAAAATAAGGTGCGAACTTTGAAGATAGATGGTTCTCGAACTCTAATATTATAGTTTAGCAAGTGTTAAAGATAATTACGTATGAAACCTGTCTTGCACGACATTTGACAGTTTTGACAACTTAAAAACTAAATATTTTGTTAGCTCTAATTACTTATAACAGTATGTTTAACATAACTAAATTGATGTTTATTTTAACTTTTCATTACAGTTAATTGTAGAGTACTCAATGGAATTACTTCAAGTCCCAAATTGAATTATTATTATAATAGCTTTTTAAGCATATTTTCAGTATGTACCTCCGCCGATTTACAGAAGCAGCGTGGTAGAGTATTCTTGAAGTCCCCCGGGTATTCAAAAGTGACTCTTGCCCAATAGTGGGACATAAAAAGAGGTTATATCTAACTAACTTTTCATTATAATTATTTCCTTTATGTGGAGACACCCTCCCTATTGACCTTAAAATTTGGGGATTTCCCGAGTCGCAATTTACCTTATGTGGATGCTTCCGTGTTCTACTAAACAACATTAAAGAAAGAGGCGCTACGAAAAATTTCCTATAGAAAGGTGTACCTATAAACTGTAATTTTACCGAGTTTGCCGAATAAAAGACATAATGTAAACGAATTGATGAGTTTGTAATTTAGAAGTTGTGACACATCGAAAATGATATTTTATGCTAAGTAGCGTAGGGTGGGACTGCGCTTCAAACCGGTCGTGATACCTTGAACTGGATTTTTGTTTTTCAGGGAGAATTTTATGCCAAATATTACATGCTATCAGTTATATTGACGTGCATTAAATGTGAGCGAAGGCGTATTGGTATTCCACAAGTTTTTTAAAAGCATATTAATGTAATCTTAATTATATTTGTGCACTCCGAGATGGGCGTAAATACTGGCGACTCAGTTTATATTATTGCCAATGTTTACAACAATGTCATTTATAAAACTGTTTTATTTAAAAAAAAATCTGGCAAAGGTATAGTTAAAACTGATCATCATTATCAGCCAGTCTAAATCCACTGCGGGACATAGGCCTGATCTGAGGGGTTTTTGCCTATAACCCCAAGCTGAGCATGCGGATTGGTGATCGCAGGGTACGGCCATTTTTACCGTCTACGTTGCTGGCCGTAGTGGATACTAGTACGTACGTAGTAATATTTGTAATTTAAAAGGTATGTACTTGTAATTCAGTACGTAATATGCATAAAATTATAAAATAACAAATTACATAGTATAGTAAAAATTAAAGTTTTAACACAACGCGGCAAAAAAAACAAAACCAATATATAAAAAGTTAGGTCTCTGAATGATGATCAGATGTAATTAATGATGGAAATAATTTGGTAATGAGTGGTAATGATGGAAGTAATTTGGTAATCGGTGGTAATGATGGAAATAATTTGGTAAACGGTGGTAATAATTTGTCAATCGACCATGCGAGGGACCTGGTACGACGGTTTAATAATAATAATGAAACACAAAAACATACCGAAAATACAACGGGAGATACTTTGTTAACGGGCACTCACTGTAAGTGCAAATAGCTACCGTCACGGCCCATTTCGTAAGCGATTACACAATTCCTTCTCTATTACCGCGTGCGGAGTTTCTTTGTTCTCCAATATTAATACATCTTCATTTTATAGGAACAATAAATGCTTCCATCGCGTTCCTTCTTTTATACATATATATTACCGTTATTATTTTTACAACCTTTGTACCGTTGCGTTTGGTGAATCGCTGTTTTAAATTGCTCTTGGATTATCAAACACGCATTACCGAGAATTGTATGAAGTACTGTCAATAGTCCGTAGGTTCTACGGAGTGGCTGCAGAAAGGACTTGAAATCGAGTTAAATTCAATTTAGTCCCATATACCCATTGACTCATAGATTCATCCTAATATAATTGTCATGAAGGGTTAAGGACAGAGCCTTATGTCCTTATCGTACATATATAGATATTTTTACATATGTGACGCCCTAGCTTTTGACCGCAGTTTCGTCATATAGGGAGCAACGGAATTACTTAACGTGGATTATGAAAGTTTATTAAAAATCTATACACATTGACGCTTAAAAGCCCTAAAGCGGTCGTAAATACCGCTTCTGTGAGTTATGTGTAGTGGAATTTTAAAAATGATAGTAATAGCTCATCCTATCGAACTCTGCCTATTTATGGTACCTAATTAGTCTAACTATATATTACCGTCTATACTATATATACCGTCTATACTATATATTACCAACTATATACTATATATACCGTCATTAGGTCTGCGCCTAATGACGGTGGTACACGGAACTAGTACTTTTTTGGTTGAGGAGTTGGATTGTTGACGTCCAGCGGCAATAGAAGAAATCATTTACGTCCTTTAGAGAGCACATTGCGTATTTGTTTATTCAGACCTATTCGGAGGCCGGTAAAAGGATTAAATCCAAATTCACAATTGTGAACGATCATATTAGAAATTGATTAAATTATTGACCATTATATACCGCTAGAATAAACCCATAACGGTTAGCCCGCCGTTGTAAATTATCGAGATAAACTCAACGGGGCACTATTTGCATTGAAACAGTTAAATTAGTTTATGTATGAGTGAGTCGAAGTTAACGTCGATTTTATTGGTCGTTTGATTTTATCATCCTTTGTATAGACGTGTGGTTGATCAGGGCCAATGTCGTTAATGGCGCGGTAAAACTGTAGGACAATACCTTCGCCAAGGCGTCCAGGTAAGTTATTCCATAAGTGAGCGAACTACCACCGTAGCACCGTACAGAATTTACGCGTGTATATAAATTCCGATAGTATGAACCAGACTTGACATCGGAAATGCGTAACAAAGCAAATTGGATTACATTATGAATGGTAATATAATTTATTTCTAAAGAGTTAATCTATTAGTAATTAGATGCTATTTAATTATAAATATAAAATCATTAAAACGATCTGAATAAGCACAAAACAAATAAAAACGCACGGCGACATTAAAACAGTTATTATTTCTCGCCTTCACACGTTATATTAAAGCTCTTCGAGAGATCAACAACTTAACATGTCAATGACATTGTACAAAGAAAAGTCCCATTGAAGTTTGTCCGTACGTTTTAATCCGCTTATTCAATACCCTCCCCCCGCCCCTCCTCCTCGCCTTTGTTACTATTCTAATAAGACTCATAATCCCCCGGATAAAACGAGTGAATGAATGAGGCTAGGTTTTCTTTAGTCGAGCATGGATTAATCGGTTCTTGTTTGTTTTACTCGACTATGTTATTGTGTTTTTACAGCGTGAGTGATGGCAGTGAATAGTGTCGCGATATTTCGATGTACGATAACAGATGGCGCCACTTGGTGTACACTCTAAAGTGGTTGTGCTGGTTGACCTAAATATCGAGATATTTTGATGTTAAACATATTAGTAATAGTAAAAGTTCTTCCTTACTGGCTCTCCGAGCAGATACAGTTTAAAAAAAAATTATGTTGTGTTTTACCAATGTTTTTTTGCAGGCCGCTATAGGCCAAGAGTCAAATATATTGACCAAATAGACTAGGTACTGGCTGATAGGGGTATTTGAAGTATCCGGAATCGGCGTGCGTAAGTTTGATAAATATAGTACAACATATTCACCTGTAAGAATAGAGATATTTGGTACGGGGTGCTCTTTGCTTACCACTTAAGAGACGTGGCGTAATATACAAAAGTTTTAAAGAATATCGTTTTTGTTTCCGTATATAATACAACGCCAATTATGTCATTATGGCGCTTAGGATTTCGAATTCGATTGCCAGACGGACGAACAGCTAAGTGATAAATGCACTCTGTTTTCCGAATCTGCCTGCATGTGTGCTTTTTTCTATGTGTTCATGGTAACCATTTTTACCATCGTAACCATGTATCTAAGCAAAATATATATACATACTAACCTATCATACATGTCCATATACACACAAACAAAACACAGAAAAACGGAAAGACTACGATAAGAAAAATATGACAAAAAATAAAATACATTCATGGCAAAGTAATATCTGTATATGTACAGTGACAAACAATAATTTCCTCATAAAGCACGCTTACTTAGTCGTAACTTCATTACAGTGCGAATATACACACGTAGGAGGGTATTTTTTCAATCAAACAACTCAGCAGGGCTGCTGGAAATGGACGCCGACATACCGGTTGTCGGTAGGGCTGTCAACTTTATATACAATGAATTTATTGTCTACAATTACGAGTGTTATATTAAAATATGTAATTAGTTCTAAAATACTTTAAAAGCTTCACCGGGTGCGGCTTTTTTATTTCGATCACTAGGTTAATTAGTTATCATCTAAAACATTCCATGATTGTTTAAGTTTGAATATAAATCGATCTATATGTATGATTAGAATTTTCACTTGATTGCCCGATATTTATGTTATATGCAACAATATTTTTGTGCGGCCATACCAGCGTAAGGCAGTTCGTATATTAATAGATGCATAGTAATGCATATTGTTTATATGTATAAACAGATTCATATGTATTTACGTATATATGGGCCTCTTTATTAGCCGACTTCAAAAAGGAGGAGGTACTCATTTCGT
>DWTO01003475.1:0-12548 GCA_018244755.1 Jemadia pseudognetus | reverse complement strand
CGACTAGCGAAGGTTGGCTGTCAACTTCGCAAACTTCCCTCGGTCTCGCGCAAGGTGAAACAGTTCAGCAGCTTCCGATATCCCTATCCACTCTAATGTTTCGTAACCAAGATTTTCTTATCCGAGCCACCCTACGTTTGCCAACGACCTTTCCCATCATGATTAGTTGCAACAACTCGTATCTGTCGTTAAAATTTTTTAACTAACTTTAATTAATAATAACAGTTTTCCTATACTTTTCAGATACGATTGTTTCTAGAACATTCACGTCGTCCATGTAGCAGCTCCTAGGACAATCTAAATCGGTGTGCTCGTGCCGGACTTCGCCATGTAATCCCGCGTGTACAGTTTAACGAAGCGTTGCTAAACTTTTTGGACCTTGGACGCGTAAACAATTCAGCTGGCTGCAAGCAAATTTGGACCTTACCGACCGAACACTGGGCTCAATTTAAACGGCTTTTGTGTTACTATAGTGAATGTCTGCACCAGATTTGCGGGACAGGTTTTACTTTTTCGATGTATTCGTTCGTTTTCACACACGTATATAGCTGTAAAATATTTCGATTAAAGGAACTTTTAACACTTTACACAATAATGGTCCGAACAAAAAGCTAACGTTGTATTACAGGATAATAATATGAATTTGAAGTTTTGTGCAAATTTCTGCTATTTTTTTTTTGTTGCCAAAGTACCAAATGGAAATATCTGCTGCTTGATGTAATTGCAGCCAATGAACTTGTATATTTTGCTTGTCCAGTTGCAGATGTTTGTCAGTTTCGAGGACTAAGAATTTCTTGTGTTAACGTGTAACTGATTATCACACGCTTCCAACTGGAAAAAAACTTTTTATTTGTCGAGAAAAGATAACCAAATTTATTATCGGTGATTTTTTCTTCGATGCTTATGAACTATGATATAGATATATTAACACGAACTTAGTAATAATACTTATACAAAGTGAATAATACAAAGTGAATAGATATAATAGTAATATCTATTCACTTTGTAATAACACAAATATCGTATATTAAAACACTTCATCATCTCGTATCCACAAAACCGACACGTTTCGTACGGCAGTCAAAACAAAGATAAATATAGCGCATGGGAAATTAATTTCACCAAAAGCCGACCGTATCCATTCCTCAAAACATCGGCAAACGATGTTTCTGCGCCACCAATATTATTACTAAACAGAAACCAATTACGCGGCGGGAATATTAATATGACCACAAAAATAGTTATATAATATTTTCGTCACAAATTCGTGCTTCGGGGCGTCAAGAGCGATACTCAATTGTGAGCTATGTCATGTAATTTCCATTGTCATACATTTAAAATAATGGTAATTTCACCTTATGACTTCTTCTGTGACCTAAAGCAGTAAAACAGTATCGTTCGTTTGATGAAATGCCTTTGACAGGTGTTCCCAGTACTTTGCTGTAGGGCATCTACCCTGCGGGGTACGCACACTGTTAAATAATTTTTACGATTTATTGTATAACGTAATATCCACCTATTTCACTGGTAAGAGTAACAAGGTAAGACTTATTTATCTTTTGTTTTATAGAATAACACTGGCCAGCGTGGCCTATCATGGCTTTACCCTTTTTCGTCCCGAGTGGAGACTCATCTCTAGCAGTGAACAGTTGAACAATGAAAGGAGTTGATGATGATGTATATTTTAATTTTATGCCCATGTACCACTTGATCTTACCTTAATAAGCAACTGCCTCGTTGGTCGTGTTGGTTGCAAGCGCGACTGCTGATCAGGTCCTGGGTTCAAATTCCGGGTCAGACACTATTGGATTTTTCTAAGTCAGATCTTCTAGTAAGGGTTCAGATTCTGGATACGAGCCCGGTTTACGGCAATAGGTCCACCACCTATTTGATGGGACGTACCTACACCAAGCTGGTGAATCTTGGGAGTGTACTGCACTCCTTTGTCTACCTCTTAGGGGATTATAGGCGTGATGGTAAATTTTATTACGTTTAATAAGTAATGAAGTATATAACATAAAATCTAATTTATTTATAAGAAGATAAACTTATACGGCAGCTGAGTGTTTCAGTTGGCTCTGAAATGTCTCATGTGTGTTCATTAAATACGCGATAACCTCAAAGTTTCGCGACCATGTGTACGCCTGTGGTAATTTCCATATATCTCATCTACTTAGAAGCCGCATACAATGATAAAGTGGAATCCATTTGCGCCATTATCAAGCAATTTGGTATTAAGATTATTTAGAGAACGACTCTTGTGCGAATACATTGGATTATCAAACATATGTGTACCTTACGTGCTACACAGTACTCTTAATTGAATATTTTAATGCTGACAACTATATTAATAAGTTTAATTTTATTGTTTTAATATCATAGTTATAGTTTAGTTTAATATTATTGTTGTACAACGACAGCTGTAACACTGTAGGACGTGGATGATATGGTTATAAAAGTTAACATAATGTGGGCGGATAGGACACATGCCGATGATAATTAAAATAGTTATGACATTTCCTTCGTATTTACGAGTATATTGACAGAAATGTGACAGAAAATTTTCCTGACCGTCTTCGAAGTTATTGTTTCTAGGTTACTTCGTATAATTCTTCGATTATTCCTTCTTTGCACAATATAAATTTACATATGCATCCATCTGCGATAATTCGGATTTATGGATTTACATTTTAAAGCCTTGTTGCCTGAAACGGCACGTTTCTTAGTATGAAGTGCGATGTACAGAAACGGAGGTCGCAGTTACTGCTAATTTGCTAATAACTGTAGGTGACCATTAGTGGCAAACATATTCAAAGAACAGTATGTAATTGATACGCGTTACAATTGAATAACACTACAAGACGTTTTCTTGAATTTTCTAACTGTACGATCGCTCATTACGCAATACTATTCGACTAAATTTGTAGTTATAACAATATCTTAATTAAGTTAACGTAATCAAAACGTACTAATTATGATGGGGAAAATATCTCATTTCCGTAGAACATTGAACGAAGTAGCAGACAATATCTAGCGGGTACATAATAGTTATATATCACATTAATACCACCCAACAATTTGAAAGCCACATACAACAATAAGCAGGAACCCATTTGCGCCATTACCGAGTAATTCGGCATCGAGATTGTCTCGGGAATTGCGCAGCGTCGAGATTGCTATTCCACTTGCATTATTACCCAGGCCGTCGTTATATCGGATAATAAGGTACGTCTATTTAATGTACATACTATATTGTTCAGTACCTACTCGTACATATGGTATAATTATTTTATTATAGATTTCACGAAATTGGTGCAATATGGATGTATGTATATTAATGAAAATATATTTAACACCTACCTCTCCGAGGATTACAAGAGTTATGTTACATTTTTATAAAAATAAAGAGTTTTCTAACACTTGTGATAGTAAAAATCTCAAGACTTTTCATTCAATAATAGAGAACAATTTTTTGTTTCATTTATTTATTTTTATTTTATTTTATTCCTGTACTATTTTGTAAGGTTTAAAAGGTGGACACAGGTTTTGCCCATAATCCCCACGCTGGGCAGGTGGGTTACAAATTGCCGAGCACCATTTCTTATGCTGCCCGTGCTGTTGCACGTGGGTGGCAAGGGCCAGGACCTGGCCAGGCTTTATTGGTCTAGTAGTTAAAAGCATGTTAGTAGAATATATTAGACTGGTCGCGTTAAAATATTTACATTTAGTATTTAAGCCTTTAAGAAGTATTTAAACAAATATTATTTAATGAAAATATTAGGTTTACGTTTAATATTATTTACGTACGTACGTAACATCGCGCCTGTCATCCCCGAAGAGGTAGGCAGAGGAGTGTAGAACACTCCCACAATTCACCAGTTACGTGTACGATATTATTTAATTTAAATAAAATTAATTTCTCGGATTCCAGCGGAATGGCATTATAAATACAAATAAAATATTATTTACTATTTCAATATATATCTTTATACACTAATAATACAACAAATCACTTACCTATACTGTTAACAAAAGTATCAGAATTGGAAAGCTATAGTCGCATATTTAGGTATAATATTCTTTAATTTATTTGACATCTAATATTTCTTATTGTATAATGAATTTAACGTATTTGTATAATATATAACCTTATTGTATAACGTATAGGTAATTAAAATGGATTTTTTATTGTAAATGTCAATTAAGTTCCCTTACAGAGCCGGTACATAGTATATTTTAATCAACTTCGCTTGTCGATTTAATATAAGCAGCCTCTGTCGTGCACTATAGGAATGTAATTATAGCAGGGATATTGAGTACATTTGACGTAGGTACGCGTGTGAAACGTTCAGTTCAATAATTTTTGTTGATTTGATATGTTGTGGGAGTAACGTTGATGATATTGTTCATATAACTGGCAAGTAACATGACCGTGGATATATAATGTGTAATTACTCCAGAAATATGTATTTAGCTAGGAAACTAATGGAGTAAATAGTTGCTTTTAAAATTTGAAACTCTTTCTCAGTATTTCGAAATCTAAATGTCATTTTTTTATGAACATTTCTATGAACTTTCTATGAACCTTTCGCGGTTTAACTTGCCGTGCCGGCTGTTGCAACGCTATAATACATTAAATTACATTTGCGTCATGGCTACATTGTTCATGTCATTAGTAACTTTACTCAATTGGTAGCATAGTCCTTATATAGGTACTATACATAAGTTACTAAAGGTACATAGGTACATACATAGAACGCCAGGTATATAATTAAAACTGTATATCACAGTGTACAGTGAACAACCACCCTAATAGTCTACTCAGAAAACATATTTACCTCAGAACAGAAAATATTCTTGTACCCATATTGCTTACGCAGATAAATCTTCTTTAGTGAATTCCTCCCTCATGTTCTTCGAAGTTTAGTCATGAAAGTTTTGAGTGAAAAATTACTGTAATAATTTTCTTAGCGGAGTAAGAACGACTGGCATCTTCGTAATTAGATCCCGGTCCGAAGTTAAACTTCCAACAATCGCTTTGTTAATTACATAATATATAATTTCAACCTTTGTTACTTCCATAAGTTAATTGAATAAACTTTATCATAATGTAGCCAACGATGGGTAAGGGTATAAATACGTCAATATTTGTAAAATACCTATAATTTGTAATGCAAATTTTATAGAAATATATTTCATTTGCCTTTTCACTTTTACTATGTCATTCTTCTAAAAACTATTATTATTCTAACGAACGAAAGATAATGTATCCTTCATTCCGTTCTTTAAAGTTTCACATTGAAAACTTTTCAATAAAATATTACCATAATAATTTTTAGCCGAGCAAAATGTTGGCGATTTTGTAATTAGATTTTCGAGAACTTAAACTTTCTTCGGGTATTCTCTTAATTACGTTCTTCATATTTTATGTTCAGATTTTGTGATTTTTGGGTGCAATAAGAAAATGATTAAATACTTGTATTTGTAAATTCTACTATTGTAACTTTTTACCCAGCCAATGTGACATGCGTTCTAGACTATAGCGGAACACACACAGAATAAAACCTACGTGAGTGGGGCAACAGAACCAGGATCAACTTAACCCGGTTAAAATCTACTTAACCCATATTTCTAGCTAGTCGTATTTACCCGACGTGGTCTAAATTCTAGGTTGTCCTCACTATTAAACACAGAATTGCGTCCAAAATGAGGACGTTAATGAAGCCAAGCCAAGTACAGATACAGAATCTTGAGAAGCCTGCTTCTTATCTATTTCTATCTGTACAATAAATCGTCCTTCCCTTGCATGATGGCAGATTAATGACCAAAATTCGTTCCAAAACAAACTTGTCTTATTAATTTCCTTATCTGTTATTTATAATGATGCCCTATAATTGAAAACTCAGATAAATTTGTTTCAGGGGATCGCTAACTTTGTAAATGCCAAGTCGGATAAAGGTTGAGGACTTCTATATAAAATGTTTTAACAAAATTGAACAAGTAATTCCTTTATTACAGTGACCTCTTATAAATATAATATTAGGATAGGATAGATCAATAATAAATCTTATAATGTCAGTCTCACTCCAATAGTTTTTTACATCTGTATGCGTGATTTAAATTTATTTTTCCAGCATCAGTTTACAGATTACGTCAATTATCGTTAATTTACACTGTCGGAAACCTTTTTTGAGAACTATTTAGAATGAACAATCCAACGGCACACGATTTTCATATACATTCAATGGTCTCAGGACCGTTTTCTGAGATCGTCTGATTTTTTCAACTGACTTCTTTAGTGTTTTGTTAGATGAGTTGAACAAATGTATATTACATGTTGTCTCGTAGTATAAACAAAAGGCATGAAAAGGCATTTGATATTTGACACTCTGTGCTCTCTGCCTACAACGCAAGATACGAGTATGTAGGTATGTATGTAACTTTTTGACTAAAGTTTGATACGTATATTAAAAAACTCTCACTTCTTATATTTATACCAGATTATTGATAGCTACGCAAGTAAAACAATTCTTGATTCATAATATAAAAGGATACATACATGGAAATTCGTAAACTGTGTTATTACCAAGCTTAATTGGATAGATGATTACTTTTCACGTTAATTTCACATCAACTTAATTATCGACTATGCAATTAGTTTATTAACATACTTGTTTTTCTCCCTGCGCCTACGTATGCCAATCTGGTGCATCACCTCTTAATCCCGAAAATGTCGCATGAATATGTAGCTTGATGAATATGATTCGTGTATTTCAGTCACGTCGACAGAGATCGCACAGTTTCGTCACGAAACGTAATTTGCAGCCCAATATAAAGCATGTCACAAACATTACACAGTTATTATATATGAGCATAATTATTATGGTAACCTAATTATTAAATTATGTCACCATCAATAGATTTATGATGCCTGGTTTATGGAAATAGGCTCACTACCTATTCCATGACGTAAACGTAACTGGTGAAACGTGGGAGTGTTCTACATTTCTTTGCCTACCTCTTCGGGGACTACAGTCGTGATGTTACGTTTTATCTTAATTATATTTTACTTTATTCTGTTATTAAATGATTATGGAAATTAAATGGATTAGGTCTCGACTCAAACTTTTCGTCATCCCATAGGTTAACTGATAGAAAATGCTAATTGATATTAACTCCTCCCTTTGTTATCAAATATAAAAGATAAATAAATAAATAGTTCAGGGTAAATCTCAGTACTTGTGTACTTTTTATTTGTGTACTTTTTATTGTAAGAAATTAAAATAGATAATTATAAAAAGAAAACATTAGGTATATCTGAGCAAGCTGAAGAGGTCCGATCCCCCAATTATCATTGAGGTAACAATTTAAACTTGTTTTACTGTACTCTTTCTGAGTCGTATGTAGCATAATGTTGAAATTGTTCGAGTTATTAAATTATCCTTAATTCGTATACATTATTTCATATTCTCTTTGTAATTTTGACTTGTAGGTATAGATTATGCAAATCAGTCACATTCGAGCGATATATTGTTATTCATGAAAACTTACATTAACGACGGTTTGAAGTTTTAAAAGGAAAAAAGAGATATAATAACAAGACCAATTTTCTGGTTAGTGGTAAAGTTTCGACAGGGCAATTTTACCGAGAAGACGACGAATCTCTTGAAAAACCGCAGAACAACGGAGACAAAATCGGTATTATAAAAAAATCTGTCAAGCGTAAAGCGGAAATCGAGTGAAAATACTTTCTTTTTAATAATGGTTATATTGTATCCCAAAAATATTGAAATACGTTCGAATATCGTCTTTGAATGTTAACTGATTTTTAAGTCTTTTGATAATATAGAAATACATACTATTTTTTTTCATTATAAACAAAAATACCACAGCGGCACAGCGACAAGAAAAACATGGCCCCACAATAAACACTTTCGTTTCTTACAATAAGTGCTTAAGCATCATCGAAAGTTCAGGTATTTAAAGTATTAATGTGCATATCTTTAATTAAAGTACTCCAACCTTTCTTATATCAGGTTGATTGCTAGAAAAAATCTCTTATGGGGATATGCCCGCCATTGTACGTAGTTCTATTATGTAATGTTACCGTAATATTTGCGTACAATAAAGACGTTAATGCTGACCCACTAACTATTATTAAACACCTTAATTTTTAAGAAACTTACCCTCTACTCCATACTGGGACGCAATATGTAACTGGTGAAACGTGGGAGTATACTGCATTCTTCTACCTAACTCTTCGGGGATTACAAGCTGGATGTTACTTTCTTTTTATCTCAACAAAGATCTCTACGAGTTGAAATAAAATTAGCAATTCAGTACATTATAGTACAATTTGCTATTATTATATACAAGCTAAAAACGTTGAAGTCTATAAAATAAAACCACAAATTACTCATTTAACTTTTCGTATTATAGTTTGCTATCGTTTTTCGTTGCTCGGTAGTATCACAGTTTTAATGTAAAACTTGTAACAATTTTACCTCTTAAAGTAAAATCATGCAATTTGCAGTTGAGCGAAAGTTTATGCAACTTAGAATTGAAACAATGAAAATGGCGAATCCACCAACTCAAACTACATCCTTTGTATCTGGGTAAAAGGTAGGTATTTTTAAATATTTGTTTGATGAAATTTTTGCTACGAACGAGAATAATTTGACAATAAATAATACTTTGTAGTTATAACAGCAAGTAGTAGAAATAGTATAAAATTAAACACGCTAAGAATACTAGTAGTAGAAATGGAAAAAGGAAAACAGATATTTCATAACGCTTCGTATCAAATAGTCATATAGCACATAATCACCTGTTGTTACTCCGTAAGCAATCCAACTTGGTCCTCAAGACGAAGTTGGATTGTTTTGTGTTTCTGCGTATGATATACAAACCCTATAAATTATTACACAACTATGTATGATTCGCAGTAGATGTAGTGCAGAGTGCGGCTTGTCATTATCAAACGCCGTTTAAAAGTGTCGTCTACAATTATGATCCTTTAATGGATCTGTAATCTAAAAAAACGCAGGATGTGATCAGTTCTCAGACGTGTTACTGTTATTGAAATAAGCTATCAACTTTTTGGGCTATAGGGATACGTTAAACTTTTAAAAAAGTTCTGGTATATATAGAAAAATTTAGACAAAGGCAATCTAACAGTTCGATTGGAAATGCTCCTAGATTTTCTAAATATTTGCAAATTTATTTGGTTTTTACTACATTTTTTGATATATTAAGTAACTTGCCGCACACGGACGAAATATTTTATCTAGATTTTAAAAAGTCCAAACGCTTTACTCCTGAATATGGGAAAATTCTAAGTAGCATTAGTTCAATTAGGAAATATAATACAGGTTTAGTATTTTTTTTTAATATTAAAAGTATATTTCTGAACAAATATGAAAATCAAGTAATCATGAACCCCCTCACCAGGATTTTTGTGTCATCACTACATAAACATGTAGTACCTATGTAGGACCTAGAATGCATAAATAAATTCATATTTGAAAAATTTTCAGGCTTAGATTCAAACTGCGTGCTCCCTAGCATGGTAAACATTATGTCAATTAGGTGTAGAATCATAGAAGATATACATCCAAGTAAGACAAGTGCTATTAGTCCCGATTTTAACGAATAGATTTTTATAATTTCGATTTATCTCTGGATTTATGCATTGTAAAGTATTAAAAATACAACTTTGTTGTTCGGAGACTGTAATATTCTTGGCAAGAATTTCCCGACAGCGCGAATAATCCGACTTCCAAGAACTTTCTAATAACGCTCTCCTCTTAGATTCATTGCACCTTGCAGAGAAAAATTTTAAAACTTTCCGCGGGACTTAAGAGATGTTTGTGGAACTTTCCGAATGACATTAATCCCAGTAATTTCTCGCCCGATTTTGAAACCTTTAAAACTTTTAACGGTTTTCTCTATTTTTTAAAAAGCAACTTGCAATCGCGACCTCTTCAATTTCGTGTAGGTACTTGCTTTCCATTCCTTTGACCTTGATCGAAATCAAGATTTTGTAATTAATTATTTTTTGTTTCTAGACAGTTTCGTTGGTCGTGACTGCCGATCAAGAGGTCCTGGGTTCAAACCCTCGGTCGGGGACTATTGGATTTTTCTAAGTTTTCTAGTACTGTCTTGGAGTCCGAATATATGCCCGGTGAATGGCAATGAGCTCACCACCTAGTGCATAGTGGGACGTAAGCGTAACTGGTGAAACGTAGGAATATTATGAATAACGAAGAATGTATTTCTCGGCCTGCCTTGTCGAGGATTACAGGAGTGATGTTACAATGTTACAAAAAATAACAATAAAACGAACTATACATTAAAGTGAAATGAATTTATACCTAAATCAAAATCAGATACAACTTTGTATGAACCAGCTGAACCTACGCTGGCAGCTAAGTAACAGTTCTGGTATTAGTGTTCTTGTTAGCAGGTGTAGTTGGGCGATATGTTAAGACACATATTCCAAATTGTTGCAAATGAATTGTTTGCGTAACTGTAGCTCCACACAGTTTAGTTTACTTTCATGCAAGTCTCTGCAACTCAACGCTATGTGCTTTGTCTGTCCTTTACCTAATTACATAAGATATTACTTGTAAAATGAAATAAATGGACTGCACTCAGCTAAGACTCGAAGCTTTCTTAAGTAAAACGAGGCTAATTGGTTAAATTGGAGTGACTCAAAGCACTTTAATCCTTTGACGACAGTGAAAATGCGCTTTATTTGAAGTAATTGTTTTATTGTTGCTTGAAGATTTCAATGAAGAAAATTTTGTTTACTGTAACGTACCCGAACTGAATTAACAGATTAGCATTCAAACGAAGTGTCCCAGTGTTGGCCGGATAAATTGCTTTCTAAAAAACATCTAGTACAATAGTTTTCGATTCTTTCATTAAATTATTATCTAAAATTACGAGTATAGTTATGTAGTTCATATAAGAGTCTGCAAATCAATTAAAAAGATACAAAAAATGTTCCGTATCAGCGCGGAGTAAGAGTATAGACCCGTCGTAAGAGATGACTCGGCCCGGCGCCGCCGGCAGATCGCGGTATGACGCAGTCTGCCTAGGCACCGCTAAATGCCTTGGCTGTCTATGGGCATTAGCGTAGGTCGTGCAAGAAGCAGTACTTCCGCTGAGATCGGGGGAAGCCTATATCTAGCAGTGGACTGGACCAGGCTGATGATAATGATAAATTATTTCTCATTTTGTAATATAATGAAAAACTAATAGATTATTAAAAACATAGCTACATCGGTACTCGTATACAATACAAAGACTTTTTAAATGTAATGCTGTACTTATAATTCCCAAAAACATGAAAAACCTGTAACGACAGGTAACAAAATACAATATTGGTACAGTTACGCTTACCTACTGTTTGATATTACAAAATACGTACTAATGTAAAATAACGGACTAAATGTATAACCTGCTAATACGTCATACACGAATAAGATACCTAGTCAATTCTATAAAACCTCGACCTCGTTCGATTTTCTTTATAAAAAAGCATAAGACGTTCGCTGCTTGTTAACTGCAGAAGTTCAGTATCTCGGGAAAGCGGGGACGTAGTCGAGACACAGTCTTAATGAACTTATGATAAAGAACTACATTTTCATGAAAATTCAGACTGAAGAAAGCAGAATTTTCAAGTAAATGTTTTGATTTAATAAAGCGTTGCCCCGTGAAGAAACTGAATTACGCTCGAAAATGCGACACGTTATAAAACTTTTCAGTAGTTTCAACTTGTAAAATGACGCGAAGCGGTCTTTAGGGGAACATATTACGCCATATCTGGCATCTACAGCGTGCCTAATTTGTTAAGAGCCTTAAAATGAAATTACTGCGACGATTTTACGTCAGATATACCCACCTCGAATTATTAAATTGGACGCGTTATTAAAATATGTTTAGTACACTATTATTCCATACTATAATATGCGCGATTTTTCTAATTCATACAATATTTATTCATAATTTTGTTATGAAATTGAAATTGAAAATTCATAATTCTGTTATGAAATTGACATTTATGATAACATGTAAACGAGACTTTCAGTTTAATCCGTGATAGATCTTAGCAGAACGTAGTACTGTTGGATTCGTACGATTGGACTAGGTGACAGCAGTTACAATTTAATATTAAATGTCACGTCTCATTTATTTTTCCTTTAACAAGAAGGATAATATCTTTTACACTTCTTCTTATAATGCCTCTCCGACTATAAAAGGACGACAACCAATATAGAATATTCCTTTTGATCTCTTGCAAAGCTAAATAGCTCAGCGACACTTACAATCCCCATCTGTTCCCTAATAGTTTGTAGCCAGGATTTCTTTCTCCGATGTACGTGTCCTTTTTGTATTGCTCTTTAGGAAAAATAGCAACATAAACTACAGCGTCATTTGAATTATCACGCCATGCGTTTGTGGTTTGACATAACGCACCCTTCCTGGAAGAAATATGTAAGTGAAAAGTGACAACTTTTCAGGAGCGTAAAAAAACTGTTTTA
>DWTO01003474.1:0-12552 GCA_018244755.1 Jemadia pseudognetus | reverse complement strand
AGTTGCGGCCAGTTTTGGTGAAAAATTCTGCTCAGTCGTAGTTTCAGTTTTGTTCAAAAGATGATCGAGACGAAATTTCGGCCGAAACTAGCATTCGTTAGGTTTACGGTTTTTTTTAAAAGCTGTTGTTGGCTTTTATTAAAAATAATACTTAGTGGAGCCAGTAAGAAACCGTCTTTTAATATCTGTACCGATCAACCAGGCATTTTGTTATTATTTTGAGCTGAAGTACTAGACACTTGCTGCTGTCCATTAAGTTATTGCCGTTACAAACATAAAGGATTACTTAGGATACTTTATTTTATATATTTGCAACATATACAAAGGGGTTGTACACTCCACCTCCAAATAAACGCTAACTATTCCATATCTCACAATTCTATACGTGCAATATTATGGGAATAGACCGTTAATAATTTCAATTTCAACGTATTGCACAATATTTACGTGACGTACGTCGACTACAGTAAGCCTTCACGAAACGGTCGACGCACCTCGTGCCGCTCCACCACCAAATCGACCGACGACCGACGACCGACCTGGTCAAGGCCACTCGGGAACGGATGGCTTCAAAGATCGTGACGGCTTCGGAGCCGCGGGTGATTCGGTCTCTGTAGCTGTGGGCCGTAATGATGATGATAATTTAACACGTAAAATGTAACATCACGCCTATAATAACCGAAGAGGTTGGCGGAGAAGTATAGTAGGTACACTCCAACGTTTCAACAGTTACGTTTACGTCCCACTATGGAATAGATGATGCGTCTATTGCCATACACCCGGCACACATTCAGAATTCGGGCCAGTGCTAGAAATTCTAAGTTAAAAAATCCAATAGTTCTCAGCCCGGGATTTGAACCTAGGACCTGCAGACCGGCAGTCGCACTTGCAACGAACACGACCAACGAGGCAGGCAGTGATATTAATGTGGGGTATTATTTTTTATTTACCACCGTTCCAGTCGTGAGAATCACTGTGAAATCGAACGTCGGCGAAGGAACAAGATGACGGCGTACATCACGGAACTGTCTGATATGGTTCCAACATGCTCCGCCCTCGCGCGCAAGCCCGACAAACTCACAATTCTACGCATGGCCGTAGCTCATATGAAAGCTTTAAGAGGTAACCCTGCTTGAAATTAAGTTTATTTTATACATTTCCTAAAATTAATATCTATATTACTAGTACTAAAGTATTGTTTAGGGTACAGGAATTACTATCACTCAGTTGCTAAAATATTACTAGTACTAAATTGTTCTTTGAAGTACCTGTAATACTACTACAGCTTAATTGCTTTAATATGACTAGTACTAAATTGTTCTTTGAAGTACGGGTAATACTACTACAGCTTAAATGCTGTAATATTACTAGTACTAAATTGTTCTTTGAAGTACCTGTAATACTACTACAGCTTAATTGCTGTAATATTTCTAGTACTAAATTGTTGTTACTACAGGTACCGGAAACACGTCAACGGACGGCACGTACAAGCCGTCGTTTTTAACCGACCAAGAATTGAAGCACCTTATATTGGAAGCGGCCGATGGTTTCCTGTTCGTAGTGAGCTGCGACACGGGACGCGTCATATATGTTAGTGATAGTATAGCACCGGTACTTAACTACTCGCAGGTGAGTTGATCGTTCTCTGCGGCTCTCATACTTTCCCACGTTTCACATGTTCCTTTTATAAATTGGTCACTCGTATAGGTACAAATTTAAGTCATACGGGGATAGATGTGTATGAAAAATGTTTTTTTGTAAAAAAAGTTGCTTCCAGCAATTTTTTGACTGCAATAGACGAGTCGCCAAATTTGTACGGTACAGAACAAACGTCAAAAGACAGTGTACGGACGTACGATTCACGTGCGTATTTTCTGTATATTTTTATTCCATACAGTGATTTAGTATGTTCACTTCTAGGGTGAATGGTATTCGTCATGTCTGTACGATCAAGTACACCCGGACGACGTGGAGAAAGTTCGAGAACAATTGAGTACGCAAGAGCCCCAGAACACGGGCCGCATATTGGACTTGAAGACTGGAACCGTCAAAAAAGAAGGACATCAATGTAAGGAGCTCTATGATTTGTTTTTCATACAAATAATAATATTGTTTTATTTTTATTATTTAGGTTTGTGAGATCCTATCTATGTGAACTTTAATGCCGAATATCACGCTTTGAGACTGTGCTTGCAATGTACACATAAAGTATAAAGAGAGAGATTGTTGTCATATTGTAATATATAAATGTAATGTGTTGTCTGAACGTGAATTAGTGATGAATGTAGACGAAGCGTGTTAGGTCATGAGAATACAGATATTTGAAAGATATTTGCTCTCTAACCAAACTGAACTGACCGTTCTAGTGTCGCCCAAATGTTGCCCCCCATGGCCCAAACGGAAAATCGCAAAATTTTGGTTGGCGTTCAACCTATTAATATATAAAAATGTCACAGCGTTAGTTGAAATCCTCTGACACGGCCTGACCGATTTTTATGAAGTGAATTTTATGTATATTTGGTAGTTCTTAGAATAGGTCATAGGCTATTTTTGGGATAAGGATGGCCTTATCAAGAAAAAAAAATTGTGATGATTTTTTCCTTGACACAGACAGTATGAACAATATCCAAATAATTTAGACTTCATCTGTTTTTCAAACACACAATAGATTCTTTGTTTTTTATTTAATAAACAAAATATTCACTAGAAATACTTTTATTTCAAACCTAAAATATTCACAAGAAATAATTTATATGGCATTAAATATTTGCTGTGTCAGGTAGTTAGCAATAAAAATTGGAGTTAATATTTGATAAAGACAAATCTCTGCCAACCTCATGTGGGACCTGGTGTGACATATGTACAAACCTCTTCCTTTTCTTTTTCTTCCTTGTGACTTCGATAGGAATGAGAGGGGCAGCTCGAGAAGTTGGTTGTGATGTGTCATCTTCACCATAAAGTTTTGCATCATAGTTCTTCATTAACAGGCATGTTAAATTCTCAGCAGTTTCTCCATTTGTCAATTTTTCTGATACGATTTTGTCATCTAAAAGTGATTGTATGTATCATAGGTAATTATGGTACATTCTTTTGTTCATTTTATGGTAACAGAAAATTTATACAAACCCTGGTTTTTCTCATGCTTTCGTTGAATTGGCACCAAAAATATCCGCTTAGAGCTACGCTGTGATAATTGATCTTCGTCGTGCAAAATACTTTCAGGTAATTTAAACTGAAAACATGTAAAAGTAAATTTTACCGAATACTAAAATATTCGTTTGTAAATCTACGTTTTCTTACCTCCATTTATGTTGTGATTTGTTTATTATCTAAAGAAAGTTTAATATATACTTTTAGGCATTTTCAAGCATGCAATAACAACGCTCCAATAAAAATAAACCAATAAGGAGAATACAATTGTAAGATCGAAAATTCCGCTGCAACAAAAATAATCCATGCAATATAGTTATCTCATAATATTTTTTTTGGAAACAACATTACTTACTTGACTGTATTAATTACTAATTTCATAAAGAATTTGCCAAGAACATTCTTAGATTTTGTTTTTTGTTTTTTTAGTATTTAGCTGTCAGATTTGAATGACGTTGACACACCATGAAAATATTTTACATAGGAATTCGGAGGAAAATACCTAATGGCTATGATTGTTCTTTCTTCAATTTATTTTCTTAATCTTTTGTTGAAGTTTTAAATAATTGGTTAATTACTTATACTATAAAAAGTAACAGTAAAAAAGCACATTTTTTGTATGAATGTATGTAGCCAAACATTTAAAAATTATAATTAACAAACAAACATAATATTTTCTATGAATGAAATATTTTTGCATATAGAAATGTACTATTAATTGACTAATTATTAATGGCCATTTTCCAAGTAAGTGCAGCTATAAATATAATTAATTGAACATCATCACTACCTACTGCTACTTTGCGGTCATGACAAATCACGAACACCCAAGTCAAGAACCGCCCACATAAAGTTTTTTTTCACCAGATGGCAGGTCGTGGCATACCGATAGCTCATATAATTTATCTATAGTCATCCTAATTCCACTCAGTTTAAAAATTATCTGTAGTAATAACTAGTCGTCAAATTTTTAGTGCTATATATTTTTGCTATTCCGCCAAAGTACAGAGTCATCTAGATTTGATAAAATGGCAGAAGGCCAGGAAGAACCTAAAAAGATTACAATTACAGTTAAGACACCGAAGGAAAAGCAGCAAGTAGAAATCGAGGAAGATGCCGATATCAAAAAAGTAAGTACAGTGCTTTGAAACTTCTCATTCATGGCGTAATAACATAGATATTGCATACGCAATCAGTGATGACATTCCTTATAATTATTCGGCAAGATGAAATTTGTATTGTGATGTGATTTTAGCTCAAGGAAGTATTGTCGCCGAAGTTCAGTGCTGAACCCGAACAGTTGTGTCTCATTTTCGCCGGAAAAATTATGAACGATGGAGATACTCTCAAGCAACACAACATCAAGGACGGGTTGACTGTTCATCTAGTGATTAAAACGCCGCCGAGACCGGAGCCCGAAGGGGGGACACGACGACCGCCAGGTACTAGATTCTTATCTGTTCTTGATAATGATGTCAGTCATAGCAAGCAATATTTACATTTATATTAAATATTTAATTAATATGAATAAATATCTATTTCAAACATAAACAGCATAAACTTTACCAGTACTTTATTCAATTCATGTTTGAAGCAACCACTAAAACTTCAGTATATTAACCTCGGTGTCACACACTGTATCATATTATTTGTTGCTTATGATGATGGGCTAAACTCATAAGCCACAATGACTATCATGTATTTATTGTGGTTAAACCTTTTTGTGACATATAGTCAATAATTTAGAATACCCAAAAGTTGATCTTGGGTGCCACAGCCTTGCTTTTTATAGGGCTGACCTTAACTCATACCATAATACCTTTAGTGAGTTGGTGACTAGTCAGCTGAGAAATAAAATATAGTGTAGATTTGAAAATTGGAACTTACATCATCGGTAGACAGTAGTGATAAAAGTTGCAACTTAAGTAATGACCTACACTTGCTCCTATCTTCCATTCGATGAATAAATGTTCTAAGTTCTATCAATAAAATACCTGTTAATCTTTATATGCCTTGTTTATGATAATTTGACACTAGTTTTCAGAGATTATTGAACCAAATGTATCTTATTCAATTTTATACATTGATAATTGTCATGGCTATTGACTTAGAAATGTAGGTGTTTTGGTATTACTGTAAATTTTGTAATTTATTCAATCGGAAATTGCATTGAATATTATTATTTTCTATTTAGTAATTTTGCTGCCTCAGTATTTGCAAGCAGTTGCAAGTGTGACTGCTGATTGAGATTTCCTGGGTTTGTAACTTGTTTACATGTAGAAATTTCTAGTAGTGTCTTGGAGTCCGGATTTTTGACTGGTATATGGTAATAGGCTCAACCCCCATTCCATAGTAGGTGATGTAAAGGTAACTGGTTCAATGTGAGATTGTACTATATTCCTCTGCTTATCTGTTTGTATGTCATTTTAGTAACTTACAGGTAAATATATTTAGGCATATATATAAATATTACACTAAGCTCCTAGGAACTTGAACTCACCAAATTTTTTGGACACAGGACTCATAAGTAAATGTTTAAATATAATGTGTAATTGAAAAGTATTATAGGTATTTAGTAAATGCCTATCAAACTACATTTACAATCAATTTCCAAATTATACTATATGATTTAACATTTTTATTCATCAACAGCCGACATTGGTGCTACACCGTTTGGTCTAAATTCACTTGGGGGTCTTGCTGGATTGGAGAGTCTGGGCCTAGGTCAAAGCACTTTCATGGATTTGCAGGTACGATATTTATGATAGCACATATAATGTGTATTGATATATTAATATAAATATATATCCAATTGTAATAATCTTAGTTTATAAACTAGCTGTGCCCGTTACTTTGAACACATAGATTTCGATTATGATAGAAAGTACCCCATGTATATACTTACCAATATATAAACTATAACCCTTCAAAAATTCATTGTATTCCATCCAGTAGTTTTTGTATGAAGGAGTATTTATAGCCAAAATTTGTCTAGTAAACACCCTGCATCACTGAAATGAATTTTAGAAAGAGTGCACCATGCATCTCTAAAACACAACCATTCAGTATGAATCATTGAATGCTATAGGCTGAGGTGTGGCATGCACTTTATATACCTACCTATGTGGGGCCGTATCACATTCAACTGAGACACTTTCAGCCGAAGCTGAACCCTATTTAATATCACATAAATTGACATAACTTCTTTATTTGTTAACCGATTCAAATGAACAAAATACTAAATGTTAAGTGAAGCCCATTACAATATAATGCTGAAAACTGCATTCAAATCAGATAAGCTGTTTCTGAAATTAGCATGCACAAAAATACAGACACATATAACACTTTCATTATATGTATAGATAAGAAAATTTCAGAACACATAGCATAAGCAAACTAAGGTGAAATTTCAACATTGACATAAGAACGTACGAAAGTAATTCCTGTGTGATTGATGTACTAAAGTTTCAGTGAGCTCCATATGATAATTTAACGTTTCTGCTTGCTTTCAGGCTCGAATGCAGCAGGAGCTACTGACAAACCCTGACATGTTGAGACAAGTATTGGATAATCCACTTGTGCAGCAAATGATGAATGATCCAGAAAATATGCGTACCCTAATTACATCCAACCCGCAGATGCAGGACTTAATGTCTGTGAGTAGTAAATCCTTAGAATTCATTCTTGTAATAAAAAACACATAAACAGTACTAGTACAGCTGAATTTAGCACTTTAAACTATCTTTTTCTAATTAAGATTTTCTTGTAGTGGCCCAGTCTGAAGATGTGGCTGGTATAGGGCAATAGGCTCACCACCTATTCCAAAGTAGGATGTAAAAGTAACTGGTGAATCGTGGGATTGTATTACAATGCTGTGCCTATCTCTTCGAGGATTACAAGTGTATATATTATGTACTTTGTACTGTCAATGTTTAATAATTTTCTTTTTCATTCTATGTGTTTTTATTAAAGTTCAAATGTGAAACAAAATTCCTCTTTTAAATAGGTAAAAAGCATACTGTCAGTGTCAATGTATTGGTAATTAACTGGAAAGTGTATACATAATGTGTGCACATGTAGGTAAATAATTGAGTGCAAATTAATATTGAACAGGGATAGGTACTTGGGTTCTTCAACTAGCGATATGTATCTGTCACAGAGAAATCCAGAAATCAGCCACATGCTCAACAACCCTGAGTTGCTGCGCCAGACCATGGAATTAGCCCGCAACCCAGCCATGCTGCAGGAACTGATGCGCTCTCATGACCGTGCTCTGTCTAACCTTGAGAGTATACCAGGTAAATGTTTTCTTAGAACACTTCACATTGAGTGAATTTCCCCAAGGCTAGCACAAGTAGTATTTCCTCAAGGGATGTTTATGTTGTTTGTTTGTAAAACAACTACCTATCATTTTGTCAAGACAGGGTATATATAGACTTGTGACATATATGGCATACTGCCTGCAAGATGAGAAGAAAGGACCTTTTGTTGACATTTGATAATACATCTGTCAGTTACCTATCCAAGAATAAGTTTGGCTGCTGCTGAACTTGTTAAGAAGTGTTAGCACTCAACACCATGGTCAGGAGTTGTTAAGTTTTATTATATTGCTACATTGAAATTTGATAAACACACTATCAAACTTGCTAAAATTTTAGCAAATTTTGTAATTACACAATATTTTTGGGTTTTATTTGACATTGATCAAAGGCAGAAATCATAATATCTGCTTTCATTCTAAATGAACTTGTTGAGCTTTTTTCTTTTCAAGGTGGTTACAATGCTCTGCAGCGTATGTACCGTGACATTCAGGAACCAATGTTGAATGTTGCTAGCAGCATGGCAGGGAATCCATTCTCCGGACTAGTTGACAACTCTGGTAAGAACTTTTGAAGTGAAACTTCTTTGCTAACAAGGCAGTCTTTTTAAGTGTTATGAACATTTAAGAAAACAGCAAATTTGCATTGTTTGTCCAGGTGTCTGAGTCAAGCTTATTTCCTTACATTAATTAAATCTAAAATATATTTTTTATTTAAAATAAAATAATAGATATTTCTCCATCTACATACATATAATAACCAGTTTCATTTCTATTGTGTGTGGACTTCACACACATTTTTTCCTTTTCATGATTATGTAAACATTGATCAATAATATAAACTAGTCATCTATACAGATAAATAAAATTTGAGTGTCTGCTTGTGAAATTAAAATAACCGCTTTTTACTAAATGCATATGTATGTATAAACTTGTACATGTACAAAAATAACATTTTTACTATTTTTGTCTGTCTGTTTATTTTAGTTAATCTTTGGAACTCAGATAGCTGATGTCCACCTAGTAAGGAGTAACTTAGGCTACTTTCATTTTAGAATTCCTATGGCAAAAGGCTCACCACCTATTTCATACTGGGATATAAAATGTAACTGTTAAAACGTGGGAATATTCTTTTGGGAGTGTGTGTGTATTCCTCTGCTTACCTCTTCAGGGATTACAGGTGTGTGGTTCCGTTTAGTATTCCACATGGACGAAGTTGTGGGCACAACTAGTATTTTATATGAATGGCTTAGTTGCCTGTTTTTGCGTTATATTTCTATTTGCAAAGTAGAAGAAGATGGTAAGTGCTAATGTTTAGCAGTGAGAGAGTAACATGAACATTTTGTAAATAAATAAAAGATAACTAAATAACATCAAGAATTTTGTTCAAGCATATGTGTTTAATGTTTCAGATGGCACAAATCCCCAGCAAGGTGCTGAGAACAGACAACCCTTGCCGAACCCGTGGCAGCGTGGGGGAGGCGGCACGGGCACTGGCTCGGGAGGCACCGGCGCGGGCACCGGGACCGGCACCGGGACTGGCGCTGGCGGCGGCGGCGGCACGGGGCCGGGCCTTATGAACACGCCGGGCATGCAGTCACTGCTGCAACAGATGTCGGAAAATCCGCGCCTCGTGCAGTCCATGTTGTCTGCGCCTTACACTAGCAACATGTTGCAGGCGCTTTCTGCCGACCCCGACATAGCTTCGCAACTTATTAATCAGGTACGATAGGCGCAAATTTGCTTAATTAATTTACTAATGTACATACATACCTACACATATACATAACTTCACGCCAAATACCTTATGGTCAAGGCACAGGGCACCAAGTGTCAAGTATCTCTGTGCTGACAGACCTGTCGTGTTTATTATTTTTCTTCCCATTTATTTACTATAGCGGCTTTGATTTAGCGACTTTATTGCATTGTATTTATTAATAAAAAACTAAAAGATACATGTATGTGAATTTGTGATAAACACGAATTTCCTTTCTAATTGAACTTGTTAATTTGTTACCAGAATCCCATGTTCGCAAACAACCCACAGTTGCAAGAGCAGATCCGCACCATGATGCCGCAAATGTTAGCTCAACTGCAAAATCCTGAAATGCAACAAATGATGTCTAATCCACAGGTGACATTTCTCCCCAAAACTATCGCTTTATTTATAACAACACTTTAAAAAAAATGTTGATAGTATAAGTTAATACAATGAGCATTTCATGTGAGACTGTAGAGGTACAGATTTTTAAATGTGTTACAAAATGACTGTAGATAATACATAATATGTTTTTATGTTTTTAGGCGCTGAATGCACTACTGCAGATCCAGCAGGGCATGGAGCAGCTGCGCACCGCGGCGCCTAACTTGGTCAGCTCGCTGGGGTTGGGCGCCGCCGCGCAGCCCGCCGCGCCGCCGCAGACTCCGCCGCAGTCGCGCCAGCAGCATAACACCGAACTCTTCTCGCAGGTGAGTACTGCGTGTTGACGGACGTTAGCCAGATCATAACTTATCTGCTACTTCCCTGCAGACGAAAGTATTTGGATTTGTTCGACTTGGATGATTATGATCCATAATGAAGCTGTAAATTATAAACATAATAATTTTTTTTTGTCTGTCTACTGCGGCACCGCCAGACTTTACTATCGCAATCCAGTTTCATATCATACAAAAGACAGGAAAAGTTAATGTTCTATGTAAAATAATTATTATCTAGTTTTAATTTACCCACTAATCAATTTCCATATATTGTTACAAAATTAAAAGCAGTGATTTTTTTATTAAAATAATGTAATGTCTTGTTGGGAAACAGTTCATGCAGCGGATGGTATCAGCAATGTCTAACAATCAGAACAGCTCACAGCAGCCTCCAGAGCAGCGCTACTCTCAACAGCTGGAGCAGCTCACGGCTATGGGCTTCCTCAATCGTGAGGCCAATTTGCAAGGTTAACACTTGTTTCTCATACATATTTATATAAATAACACACGAATACACAAACCACTTTTAATGATGACTGCTGTAAATATCCATTGTTATTACAGTCAGTCACTTATTTCAACTACCCACAGAGCTTCTGGTACTGTTTACTGGCTTTGATAAAAATAAATATACAATACAATTATTTTTTATTGTACACCCAAAGACAGATAGACAAATACACAGAAGAATGAAGACAATGGACAGTACACAAAAGGTGTTCTTATCACTAAAAAGTGATCTCTGCCAGACAACCTTAGGGTGGGAAAAAAGAAAATAAATCATTAAATATGGGACAAAGGTGTATGAAAAGCTATAATACAATGATAAAAATGAATATATTTACGCTTTTAAATGGTCAGTCTAATTATTATTGTTTTAATTTTCATGCAGTGTATGCCCACATCATGTTAATATAATGGTCTTAAATATCTTATATTTTAACATTTCTCTAAGTAATTACATCCATAATCATAATTGCACAAATTACATGCACATTTACATATTAGCAACTAGATGTTGTCCTCATTATATAATTTTTTATTTTTAGCACTGATAGCTACATTCGGCGACGTAAACGCGGCCGTGGAGAGGTTATTGGCGCTCGGGCAGCTGTCAATGAGCTAACACGCAGGCTCCCTAACACCTGCACATCAAATTCCTCGTCCTGTACTCACTTGCATCACACAGAATCATTGTTTTTCGAAGTGTGAGCCCTTGAACAGCATTGTTTTCGATTAAGATCCATGTAAATCTGTTGCTTACAAAGAACTTTCCAATGAGGAGTTTACGCAAAGCTTAAAGCAAATGTCACATGACTTGTTACATGTCAAAATGTTATAATTTATATCAAACGCCAGAAAGTAATTTCTGAAAGGTAAGTAAACTGATAAGATATTATTTGGAACATGTCATATATTTATCCAATTTTACAAGTGTTAAACAATTGTCATTAATTTATTTTCTCAAAATAAAGTTTAACAATAATTGAGCATAAAAGTCTGCTAAACCTATATATAAAATAACACAAGGGCTGTTAAATGTATTATTATCTAGTTGATTATATTGATGTAAGTATTCTCACAGATTCTCATTGATTAGTGAGGGAGAAAACTGAATAATCAATGAACTAAATACATTTGATACTAAATTAGATGTAGAAAGCTATAAGGTGTTAGCAAAGGTCATGTGTATTTCGAATTAGTCCATAAATTAATGACTGTCCACCATATTATTCTGTTGCATTATTGTTTTAACGTATGCTCAAACTGCAACAATGTCAAGACCAAATTCTCTGAACTCATTACAATAAGTCTCTGTGCTTAGACTGAAAGTTTTTCATCTATTGAAACAAAATTGTAAGAACTCCTTAGGAAATGTCAATTTTGCCCTTACCTTACATTACAGTAAGTTAAATGCTATTCTAAAATTGAATTCCTTGTAAGATTTTTTACTAAATCAGTTTTTTTATAGGGTAGTGTTTTTTTGTAGAAATTGTTTTTTAAAAAATAATTTCCACATTAAAAGGCATTTCCTTAAATTGTTCATTAGACTGTGCTGTGAGTAGAATTTGATTATCGTGCTTTCATCTAAATATTAGAAAAAAAGAATTATTTCATAACATGTTTGTTAACACAACTTGATGTAAGTGAGATTCGAGACGTAAAATAACAATTGATAATAACATCAAAGTCGTAGCATCTCTGAAATGCAACTATAAAAAGAACCTAGTTTGTAGTAGGTGGTTTCTTAAATTCTATAATTTAAATCCATTCCTTCTCGTTTTTAGGTATTAAAATTATTTCATTATATGAAATAAAACATCAGTAGTGTTGGATGTGGTTGATTTTTAAGTTTGTTGTCTTAACATACACTAATTATTGTAAAGAAAATTATACATACATTATATGTTGTATTGATCGACTATTCCTTCACTTTTGTATCTTGGGGAAAAACTTGTTTTAGTGTTATTTTAAGGCTACGTAAACAATCGTTTAGGTTTATGTAAATAGTTTTGCTTTGAATTTAACTAATTGAGTGTGAAGGCAATTCGGTAATAATATAAATTGTCGTTTCTACAATTTAATGTCGCTTATGTACAGACTTT